>RHDR01000598.1:0-19143 GCA_009806295.1 Davidsoniella neocaledoniae
CATGTCGAGGCATCACGGAAAAAATAGAAAAAAAATAAGAAAAAAAAAGAGACATGTCAAGATGAGCCAGAGAAGAAACGTCTGTTCTCGCTGTCTTCTCGGCTCTTCTTTTTTTTTCCTTAATTTGTTTCCTTCCTCGTCTAGGCCCGGGCTTCGTTTTCTCCTACTAATTCCATTCGATGATCTTAGAGCTTGACATTTGCTATTCCAGCTTAGCTTATGCGGACTTGACCATCAAACAAAGCAAAGTTCCTTCGGCATCATTACATGTAGTATCAACTTATATATCTTGCTATCTATAGTAACCTTTCTTGGCCTCTTTTCGATTATCAAATAGGCCGCACTAACACCATATCGAGAAAACAAAAATATTGACTGGAATAATAGCAAACTATCCACATCCCCATTCCATCCCATCCTCATGCTCTGCTCACAAAACCCCTCCCCCAGATAATCTTCTCTAGGATCTGTAAAACCCGGCCCAACATGTACAAGTCAAACGTCTGATTAAGATTCCCTATTCCGATCACAAATGAGAGCTTGGGGATCTATCTGTATCTTCCACGCAGTAGTGAGCTTCCTCTTTTCTTTTTTTGGTCTGTCCGCCGCAGGACAGGGCCGAATACATCGTTACAAGCTGCATATCTCGGCCGTTAGTTATCTAGTCTATTGTTACTCTACCTGTAGCTAACTACTGTCAAAACGGCTGACGCACTAGGTTTGGTTTCTTTTTTTTTCTCGGATTTCCATTTCGTTTTATTTGATTTCCTCCTAAGTAAGTCTCTAGTTCTTGTAAGTCGAGAATCCACAACTTGTCCGTAGGCGAAGAATAGTCGTCTTCTTGAAGCTAGCATGAAGCTACCTCCCGGCGAAGCTGATGTGCTTTGGAATAGCTTAGACTCATTGTTTTTTGTTTTTTCAGGAGGTGGGATGAGTAGCGTTCAACATGACATTAAAGGATGTATGTACCCTACCTAAACGACCCCTGTTATTCAATACTTACTGTCCTCTATCTTGGCGATACATACATACATGTATTTAGTCTTGAGGTTTCTCTTGTCTACGGCTATGGTCCGGTGTTTTCTCGCCTGACTTTAGCCAGTATCATGATCCTTCATAAATCCCAAAAAGCCTGTCAATTCTCGGGAAAGCGCGGATCTTCGTCCTCACGCTGTTTCTTTCCAGTTTGCTCAAAACTATCGTGAGATAAAAAGACGACACGATATTTCACCTGGGCTGTTGTTTTATTACCTGCTTCCTGCTACAAATCACCTTACCCAGTAGCCCCGATAGTTTTAAGTTTATTCGACTTTCCTACGCAGGCTAAAAAGAGCAACGGCTGTAATGCTTCGGCTAGACTCTCTCTTTTTTTCTTTTCTCAAAGCTTGTCAAAAGCTAGTAATCGAAATCACTAGTCAGTGTTCCTCAGATGATATCTTGTAAAACCACATCATCCATGATGCCTAGACGCCAAACAAGGTGGTCCGAGAGACCCAACAAGTGTCGGATGTCAAACTACAATCTACTCTTCTCGAGAAAATAAAGAGCTCTAGTCAATTCCGGTACCAACGGTAGTAACCATAACTTAGCCAGCGGAGCGCCTTTGCGGCTTAAAGCCATGAGGCCCAACTTGACAACTATACAATTATGGGCAGGCCGCTTCTTGGCCACACTTGCCATGTCAATTGTCAAGAACGAAAATGGCAAATCCGACTGGTAAAAGTAGTCTTTTTTTTCTAATAGCTATGGTTTAGATGTCCTCCTCGGTATTTTTTCATAGAATCCGTTAGTTGCACGGACTACAAGAAGAGCCTTATTAACCGGTCTGTAAGTGCTTCTACTACTATAAAATCTGTAAATATTGTACTTTCAAGGCACTCTATTGCTCATAATTCCTCGCTTAGACGGCTAAATATGCTTTGGTAAAAGCCTTAATATATCTAGATCCACTATCAAGAGCAACGTTGCTAAGTCGTATATGTTAGGGTTAATATTTCAAGATTCTCATTTCTTGGGTTAAACAGTTAGTCATGTATGTATCTTGAACTTGATACTAGTTCAGTTGTAAACTCCTATTGCAATTACACCATTTCATCATTCTACTTGTTGTTCATGACCCTTTTCCTCGAATATTCTAGAGACATGTTGAATCATGCCCCTCTTCCTTCTTCTATTTGTACACGCTTCAATATGCCTGTGTGTATATAGTTTACGAGTAAAACCCGACTTTGTCTAGTATTGTCTTACAATGACGCTTGTTATCCCTATATTACGTATGAGGCTGATTTACTAAGAAGTAAAAAAATAAAGCAAAACAAATATCAGAAAGGACTAGTTGGTATATCGGGGAGCCTCTGAATTTCGGGATTGAATATGTCTGAATATACAGATACAGATAGTTGTTATAAAAAAAGGAATAAAAGAGACAAGATAAAATTTATGGCCACCAAGCATATTGCGCGGTGGCAACATGATTCTTTCTTTCCTTTCATTTTTGCGGCGTCTCTGCAGATAATCATGCATCTGGGCCTATCCTGTTTCGTTTTATTTTCTACTTTCCTCCGAGTCTTGGCATGCAATCATGTAATGAGAGACAAGTGTGACTGTGATTGCGACCCAAACTACATCACAAACAAGCTGCAGTATTATTGATACTCCTCCTTGGACTTCTACAACTATCGTGAGAAATGAAGACGACGGATGTTGGGGCAGGTGGCTTGTCCAATAATCATAAAAAGACTGTGGCCTATCCCTTGCCATTCTCACCCTCCTTCGGTTGTTTTCAAAGTGACTCCAACAATACAAAATGGCTGTGAATCTCACGATATCGTTTCCATGCATGGCTCCTATGATATCCAAGCATTAATATATCTGTACGTACGTACATACATATATGTATGTACACACCGTCATTATAGTGTACACGTTCATTATAATATGTGTTAGGTTGTTTGTATATCTGTGCACGAACAAAGTCCAGACCTACATAACATTGCATCACATGACCCTCCTGCAGGTATCGTGACCGTTTGTGTCCTTGGTGTTTCTACAGATTTTCGCTGGGAGGAATCAGAAAACAAGAAAGAAGAAAGAAGCACAAAAGGAAGATATCAAAAAGACGTTGGTACCTTGCTGCCCAAGAGCGGTGAAGACTACACAAAGCGGCTATTTTTTTTCTCTCTCTCTCGTTTCTTCTTTTCATCAAGTGCAAGGGCACCATGTTTGTTCTCTCTCTCTTTCTCTTCTCCCCGTCATCCATGGCCCAGAACAAGAAAAAAAAGAAAAGAAAGACACATGGGGCGTTGTCTTTAAATTTTCCTTTGAGTTCGTATTGGTCACTTCAACCGTGCCTTAGTATGAGTTGTTCGCGTCCACGGCAGGTCAATAAATAACTATCGTGACCTTCTTACTATTGGGGTTTTGTTGGAGACAGAGTCTGGACCGTTGGAAATGTAATGGTGCAGCCATAGCGTGAGAAACTCGGTTTACTACTACGTTTTCGATGTGTATATGCGGGAAGCGAAAGATCCAAGTTGACTAGATATTTAGCTTAAAAAAAACAAAGGAGCAAGGGCATGGGCATATCTATAGTTATACTTCCGTTAAGCTTTTATATAGCTGTATGTACTTACATATATTTATTTTAATTTTGCTTTTCAAAGCCTCAACTCAAATATAGCCAAAACTAATTAACGTTTCCCTGATGTAGGAAGAAAAAATCTATATAACTAGACTAAGATCTCGGGAGAAATTGTCTTGTTGATCACCATGCATATTTACTAAAAGCTCGTGACGGGATGCTTGCGATCCATGCTGTCAAGGCCAGAGATGTTCTAGTCAAGCAAAGGAACATGATCGGGCCGTTAAACTAGAATATATGTACTCTTCTATCAATTATAGTAGCTTCGTAAGCCGACGGAAGGGAAATAGATCTCAAATCATTCTAGGACTTAGCAATATTCTAACCTAAATGGTGTTTTTACTTATACAACAAATACATATGTAGGTTGGGCCTTCTAAGTTTGGTCTGGTCTAGTTTTCTCAGATAGCTGGTGGGAAGGGGAGGAGATGCCAAATATCTGGATGACAATGCCTTTCTGTTTTAGTTTAATGAAAAGCTAATGTCACGATACTTAGGATTTACGGCTACTGGAATGGCGACGACTATCGTGAGAACAACACAGCTCGGGGTACAGAACCAGCAAGGTCGAGACTAGGGGTGACGATCTGACTGAATGAGGGGTTGGAAGGGAAGAGAGGGGGGTTCCATCAAAAATACATGTACATACAAACAACATGAACAAGGGCTTGCGATGGTTAACGGCGGGAAAGATGGTACATAGCAAGATGATACCCTAGTCAAGATGCTGATATAGCCAGGGGGTTATCACCATTTTGCTGGTTAGTCGACCTAGCCCAAAAAGCATGTTAAATATCTGTATGTCTAGAAGCTACGCGTTTTGCCCGCGACAGATTCGTTTACAAACAGAACTATAGGAATCGAAGAGTAAGTTGTATGGATGAGCAGCTTGCATTGTTAGTCCTGGAATGGAGTAGTATAACATTGCTTGTACTGGACAGAAGTTTACTCTTGGCGGCTGTATCCATAGCGGGACTGCGTTTGTGTTCCTGTAGCATGACCCTGATGTGCTATTTACTTAGTTCGCTGTTAGGCATACATACATAGTACAGATATATACATAGCATATCAGATGTGATATCGCCATGGCTGGGTGCCGTAGTTACGCTGACTTGTTGATATGTATATCCGCCATAACAGGTTATAAGTCTGTCGGAAAACAAACACTGGCTACCAGGACTGGCCATAGAGTACCCCAAAATGTTTGCGGTTCTTTTGTCTTACTGTCCATCTGTTGCCTCTTCTAGATGTAGAAATCAAGTAAATCCCAGGTCCTGAATCGGCTAGCTACGGTGGCTTGCTCTGGCTGAAGAGCGATTCTGGGGAAATAAGAGGGTGTTTTTCTGCTGTGAGAGGGTTGTATATGACTAGCTGTACATTCATACGTACATGTAGATATACATAACTCACGATACAGGGGCTAGGGGAGGGGGACACTGCAGCGCAGATTGGAGGTTCGTGTACATACATGATGGAAGAGGGGAGACAGAGAACTGCTGTTGTGATCTCGTCTAGAACTGCTTCTGCTGCAGCATCCTGGAATTTTGAGGTCAGGTGCAATATCATTTCTCACGATAATGCGACAGGCGGCATCTAAGCTAGCCCGTCGAAGCCACCAGTCTGTCTACTGGTATATCTGCGGACGGGATGGTCTGAGGCTAGCCACAATCTAAGATAACAGGACCGACGATAGCGAGCTGCAGTTACATGTAGTCGTTGTCGCAGGCCTAGCAAGCCTACATACAGATATGGACATGGAGAACTCTATATCCTGGCAAGCATCGTGAAGTCCAGGATAGTCGACAGGGCCTGTTTTCTATCAAGTTATCAAGCGATAGATTTCAAGCTCCCGCTCGGCTGGACCTGTCCAAGACGGGTAAAGCTTTGGCTTTCTGTGGGGTTTGCTTTTCCTAGTAAACAATGAAATAAAAGAAAAGGCCTGGCTCAGTTATCGTCCAGTCGTTCCTTTTAGGCGGTCCTCGTTGCTGAGCCCCGTTTTGGCTGTAACTCGCAACTAAATCTATCTAGGAAGAAGATTGACTGTACTAGTTATATAGTATACACTATATAGTTACATATACGTAGTATAGAGAGAAGAAGACTGCTGGTCCACGATGCTTTGGTTGTTTTCCTACTTGGGAACGCTAAGAAAAAAAGAAGCAGGTGAACATGCAGACCACGTCTCGTCCTAGATTTTAGACTCTAGGGAAATTAAGACAATCGAGAAATTGACTAGGGAAGAGGGCGTTTTTTTTTGTTTCTTTTCTCCAGATAACCTAACTGTTTGTTGAATGCGGGGAACCGAAAATGCGGAGGGCACTAAAAAGAAGAAAAAAAAACACCAGTAGTTAGAAAGCACTACACTCTGATACACAGTACAAAAATTAAAAAAATTAAAAAAAAAAAAAAAAAGCCTCCTAGACTAGCAAGCACACTTTGATCTGAGATATCATGACCTAGCTTGCATGATGCGATCTATCATATCACATCACATCGACCTGATTATTATTGTACAGAGTAGAGTAGTATACTATGCAGAATGTACTATACGACTATGCGTTGTACAGGTACCTTCTCATAGTAAACGAAGTGGGATTAGCTTTGTTTTTTGTGTTTAATTGAGGCCCGCAGCATTGCTTTGCTTGAAACTTGGTCAATGGTCCGGCACATGGCGGTTTTATTACTACATTTTCCTTTCCTGGTGAATTTTAGTACATTATTAATAGGAAATATTTGAAGAAAGGAAAGAAAAAAAGAGATAATCAGGTCTGCCGCAAAGGACCCAAGCTTCTGCAGAGCCGATATTACATACAATATACCATAGAAAATACGTGTGAACTAGAGAAAAGGAACACTCGTGTATGCGATCCTGTATATACGCACTGGCGAGTAAATTCCAAGCCGCTCTGTATGTGTACATACATATTAGTAGATACATAAATAATCATAGTACTATATACTACTAGCCGTGCTTGTGCCCTCACTCTGTAACTAAGTGATCTGCCTCTGATGCTTACCTATACGGCGTCGTGTTCCGTCGGTACAGAAAGATATAGGCTATTGGCTTGTTCTCGTCTGTTGTGCGGTCATCTCTCCCGTAGTCGTACACAGACTGAGCCCTCGGAGTTGTCCTCCGAATAATACAACAACGAACTAACTAAGTTGCTGTATCTGTACATACATATCTGACAGTCTTCTACCAGACTCGGCCGGGCGTTTCTCCCTGGAGAAAAAACAAGACAGACTGCGAACTCGAAATGTCATTACAAGCAGTACTTGCTCTTGATACACGGTCGACAGCCACATTATATAGATAAAATGACGAGTTGCCTTCTAAACGCCCAGCCAAAGCATGCAGAATCTTGTGTCTACCAACCATCACCAACTTCATACCGCTAAAAATGTAACCAAGATAGGCCGTATCTGTACTAGTTTTCCCCATCTTTTCTCATTATAACTACTCTCAAAATAAAAGGACACCATTGTCACGGCCAAGTGCCCACAGTCACACTGTAACTCTATGATGGCTTCTCTCCGCAATCCGCCGTGATTTTCTTTTAACCAGCAGAGACTATGGTAATGATTTGATAAGCCTTTTATAATCTGGCAGTCTCAGCCCGCAAAGCCTGCGCTTAGCTGCAAGAGTTGCGCGAAGAGTTACACTTTTCTCGATAGTTTATGTCGTTGTTCTCCCTATTTCCTCTCTCCTTGTTTCTCTACTCGCTTTATCTCGAGTAATAGTTTCATTTGCACTGCTGGAGAGCCTACTAAATAACACTCGAGAAGTGGAAACAGCTTTTGGTATACAATACATATATCTGTATGTAATTCCGTCATCACATCATGGATGGCCGCATATATGCAGAATAGTGGCTAGACGACGAATGTTATTTCCCACATCGCGCCTCTATGTAGCAATCGGCTAACTCATACAAAATTCACTTAGGCTTCTTTCACTATGACAAGTATGAATTTCTCGAAGTAAATCAATAATAACAATCACGTCTTAAGCAATCGAGCAGATATCAGAAGCTACTAACATCTTGATGTTGCGGGATATAACACAATAGTATCTTTTCGAGCACCAGAACTCTTTTTTCCTACACTCCCCTTCGATACTACATTATCTAGCACCATTTAAATAAATTATCACCGCCCATAGTAGCATATTCACAGCTCTTAAATCCGCCGTATGGGCCTACATGAGCATCTCCCTTAACTTCTGCTATATTTATATCAATTTTCTGCTACCGAGAAGATGAGATATGCCTATGGTAGGCATCACGCTGTGTAGAAAGCCCTATGCATATCGATCCCCACAGATATACATGAGATACTTCATCTGGAACTCTATGAAGAACCCATACACAATCTTTCCTATGGCCCTGAGAACAAGCTGGAGTTCAAGCAGTACTGGAAAACCTTTCTGGAGAAGATAGTCCAGTGGAGAAGGAGTTACCTCTGGTAGCCCATTTCCGCGTGATAATCACGATCAATGATGGATAACTCTTACAGTCAGAGCTGGCCATACCTAATCACTTCCTCAGCTCAGACGTAAAACAAGGCGGTTGTTTGAGAAGGCAAGCCATCAAGTCAAAGTTGTGCTTCTTTCCAAGTTTGACTATCATCCTCAAACTATTCCAATGAAAAAGTGGGAAAAGGAAATACAAGCTTGATGTAGTCTCGAGCCGGTACTGTGGCAAGCTATCTCAGTAACATGAAGAATTAATAACAGCAACATTGCTATTGAAGTTTAAACTGCATTTGTTAACGGATACAGGTCCTAATGAAGCAGACACGGAGATTGATATTCCTGGACTACAGCATATTGCACGCCAGGTTTGGTCCCAGATCCAGAACTAAACACTTATGTATCAATTACGACTTCAAAACTGTGCCTTCTTGAACTAGACAGGCGAAGAAGTTTGATGGTGTAAAACATAGGAATGTTCAGCATTTCAATCATAACTACTACTTAGTATTTTTAATAGTGTATACAATCAGTTTTATCTATCACTATATCCATCGGCGTTCGTATTCGCGCCGTCTTGCTATCTAACTTTGTCCATATCATTTACTCTTGTCACACATACTTGCACCAAGCATTATTCTGATCTCCAATGTACTAGTTACATATACATATATGTTCTCCAACCCGTTTGTGACTGAGCCTCCTGGATCTTGGATCCTTCCTTTGCATGCCGTCTTTAACCCTAGATAGCCTTTTACATCACACCACCAGCTTCTGTTAGACGGGCCAAAGTAGAGTAAGGAACACATAGTTGTACAGTTGTCGCCTTCGTCAAGCTAGTCATGAATATTTGCACGGCAAGGGCGGCGAAAAAAAGAATAAAAAATAACTCCTTTTATATCCCGTTCCTCGGGCGTATCGTCCGATATTTCCATAACAGTATAGAAACCGAAGAAACTTGTAGCGGCCCCCGAAAGTCCATCATTCTTTTCAACCCATTTGTTCATGGTCACCAGACGCTCAACAGAGAATCACTAACATTAGTTTTAGTTCAATATCCAGGCTAACCACAGAAGCCTGTATTAAATTGGGCGATAGGGAGAGGCAAAGATCCCGCCTAATCACAATGATATGACTAGGATTTTTGAGTCTGTGGTTCTATGATGTGGCGAAGAGACCCAAGAAAGATATCATTTTTGAATAAATCAACATTTCCCTGATCGAGAGAAAATAAGAGAAAACAAGGCCAAATGCTGACACTGTGTGTGTGACCCTTCCTACAGCGGCAGTAATGCCGAGCCTAAGTACTACGCCGTCCGTGATGGCCGTAACCCTGGCATCTACCGCTCTTGGGAACAGACCAAGGCCGAAGTCAACGGCTATAGCGGCGCCATCCGTAAGCGAACCCTTCCACTCCGGCGGATTGAACTAATAGTGTGATTATTTAGACAAGTCTTTCAATTCCAAGGACGCCGCGGCTGAGTTCTTCACCCGCAACGATCGTTCGTACTAAACCGGCCAAGATATAGGCACTCGCCACATATCAATATTAATACTGCAATGAATGAGGAGTTCGAGTCAAGCGTGGTTTGTTCATGGTTCGCTCGGAGTATAGCACATTTACAGTCACGTGACTGATGGTTAGCACTGTGTAAATAAGCCTGTAATGATATACATAAATTTTTAGCGACAATTATCGACATATTTATTGATTGAGTGGATAAGTAGATGGTCTTATAATCTCTTGTCATATACTACAAAATAATTAGTATGGAATAGAAACCCCAGTGGCAACCCCTAAACCACAACCCTAAACATTCAACGTCTTCTCTAGCAGTTGAACAGCCTTGGCAACTTCACCGGCGACATCATATGTCCAGATAGGCTGGAACAGGCTAGTGATACGCTCTCCAAAATGCTTACGCATAGAATCTCGCTCAGCTAACGTGCGCGGAATTGTCGGATCCTGGAACAAATCTACGGCCTCGCGTGTATCGCGGATCACACGCATAGTCCGTTCGTAGCGCACATCAGAGTAAATCTCCAGAGCTAGCTTGAGGCGGGCAGCCCGCGAGTAGTTTGTCTGCAAGAAGGGAGGCGGGGCATCTTCTTTACTAACGGCAGCAGGCTCAGGTGCGTTCAGAGCGGTGTTGAGAAGCTCTGCAAGGAACAGAGCGTCTTCGACGGCCATGCCACCGCCGGCGCCTAGATGGGGTCCGGCAGCATGGGCTGCGTCACCGGCGAGAACGACACGGCCGTGGGAGAAGCGAGCGGGTGGGTTGTCATGCAGATCGAAAATGGCCCAGGTATCGAGGGCGTCACTGGTCTCGGGGAGCAGCTTAATCAGGCTCTGGCTCTGCGTGTTCCAGCTGGTGAAGGCGGCGAGGACGGCGTCACGTGTGCCTGGTGCCGTCATGCGTGGATGGGCGGCAAGATCCCATGGCTCTTCTTGCGAGAGCACGATTAATAGGTTGAGTAGCGTATTGGCTGCTACGGGATAGCTGAGTAGGTGGGCGTTGGGCCCGTTGTGCATGTATCGGGTAGTGGTGTAGTTGCCGAGGATGGGCGTGGCAGCTTCCATAGGGACTAGAGCCCGGTAGCATACCTTGTGGGTGAAGCTCTCTATGGACTCGGGGAAGAGAAGATGGCGGATCTTGGAGCGGATGCCGTCACTGCCAACGACTATATTGTGGTGAAGTTAAGTGCGTTAGCATATAGGGTTGGCGAACACTCTCATACAGTCTGTTGAAAATGGACTTACCAACGTCGGCTTCAGTAGATGTGCCATCTTTGAACGTCACGGTCACCTTTTCGTTTGCCTCGGAAATAGAAGCGGCTTCTTTGCCAAAGATAATGTTATCCTTGACAAATCCCAACAGGCTTTCCAAGTAATCTGAGCGTTTTGAGCCCTGGAACATCTCCTCGCCCATGTACAGACGAAACACGAGATCTCCGGTATCGTGGCCGTCCAGCCACTTGAAGTCATTATCGGGCCCGTTAGAGTTAGATACTGAGCGCCATGCCTTATGGCATTTGGCCGCAATCAGTTTCATAGCCTCCTCGGCATTGGGGCTCATTCCGATGCCAGCACCGACAGAACGAAGATTAGACGCTCTCTCGAAGATTGTGTATTTGATACCGCGTTCGCCAAGGGCGATGCCGAGAGTTAGGCCGGCAATTCCGCCGCCAATGATGGCTACATGAGACATGATGATAAAAAAAAAAGAAGGAAGACTAATATGATGTGGTGATGCTGGCTTATGGTGTTGGAAACTTTCACAAGCAAAAAGAAATATATAAAAAAAAGTCATGAACCCTTAATACGTAATTCTGGTAGCTGCCCAATCGAGAATTGGCAACTGCATCTGCGTCTATAAAGGTTTCTGCACCACTACGGAATCCGGTAGTTTCCCTTCAGGTCCGCATCGTAATCATAATGGCAGCCAGATTACTCACATGCATAGCCTTTTTTTCGGGCTTTCGCTTTTTTTATTTTATCGTACTGGATATGTTGGGCTTCAAAATAGCCGAAGGCAGGAAAAAAAAAAAGACTCCTCGTAGTATCTATCTATTCGCTAGATAGATTCCCTCTTTTTTTTTTCGTCTGTTTCAACTGGAGACGTGCGTAGTCAGCAGATCTCGGCCTGCATATGTCGGACCTCCGGATTGGTGGTGGCTGCCGTGTTTCGAGTAGTACTTGCTTTGATCGAATTAGAAGGCAGGTGCCTGAACCTAGAAATTTAGCCCTCTACGCCACATTTGACTTTTGTGTTTCTTTTCTTCTTCGTCATATATCTCGGATTTTGTCTCTAGATAGCCCTTAACATCATGCTTCTCAATGTCCCCGAAACCAAGGGCCGCGTGCTATTAACAGGTAAAAGCTAATATCCAATCCCTAGTTGTCATATACCATCAAATATAGATGTAGGGCAGAGTGTGATGACTGTTTCTCGTGATACAAATAGGCGCCTCGGGCTTCATTGCCTCACACATTCTGGATCAGCTAGTCGAGCTTGGATTCCCGGTCACGGCTACTGTTCGTTCGGCTGACAAGGGTAATGCTGTAATCGCGGCGCTACCCGAGCAATTCCGCGCTCAGGTTGACTTCGCCGTGGTTCCAGATGTTGTGGCCCCGAACGCCTTTGATGAAGTATGTGCTATCTCCATGTCTCCTTTGTTTCTCGATACTCGAAGTGCCTGTTTAGCTCTTCACTGTGGTGCTGACTACATTATTGTACAGGCTGTTAAGCTAGCGCCGTTTGACTATGTCATCCATACCGCTATGCCCTATCACACTCACTGTACCGATCCCATGACCGACTTCATCGATCCTGCTGTCAATGGCACTACCGGCATTCTCGAGGCTGTCCATACCTTTGCACCGAGTGTACAGCGTATCGTGCTGACATCGTCATCGGCAACCATCTTCAACATCAAGAACCACGCCGAGTCCTATGATGAGAACTCGTACTCACCATTAACACTAGAGGACGCCATGACCAACCCGCACTTTGCTTACAGTACTGCAAAGGTATGCACCATGTTATCTATCTATTTTGTAGCTACCTGATTGCTCATGGCTTTCTCGTCTCCTCTAGGTCTTTGCCGAGCGCGCTGCATGGAAGTTCCTTGAAGACAAGAAGCCAGCCTTTAGCCTGGCCACCATCAATAACACCTACACATTCGGGCCCATCCAGCGCTTCTTGACCTCCGCTTCACAGATAAACGCCTCGAACCTCCGCATCCTGGGCATGATCCGCGGCGAGATGCGTCAGGCTCTTGAACCGACCACCCGCATCATCAGTTTCGTCGATGTACGCGACGTAGCCACGGCCCACGTGCGCGCCATGCTAGTTCCCGAAGCTGCAGGCAAGCGCTTCTTCACCATAGCCGACTACTTTACTAACAAGGCCATTGCTGACGCTTTGCATGCCCGCTTTCCCGAGATTGCGGATGACTTGCCGCCCAAAGCTTCCAAGGATTGCCTGCCAGAATGGGCGTATAAGTTCGACAACTCTCGCTCACGGTCCATGCTGGGCTTACGCTATATACCCTTGGAGAAATCTGTGGGCGATACGGCAGAGTCCATGATGCGATTCCGCAAAGGCTGAGGGCAAGGTGGCGCTTAGGTATTAAGCAAACATCGGGGATAAATTAGCAATAGTGTCGTGTTAAAAAGTGCCCATGCTCCATAGAATCTTCTCTTATATGTGTACTATATATGTCTATATCCGATCTTTAGTCTCCCTCCCCCCTCTTCCAGTGCACTAGCAGCCGGAGTCGAGCTTAAGAGAGAAATCAAAAAATCGGTCCTTTTTTTGGAAAGAATTTATTCTTATATTTTATCAATATTCATCCTCATTTGTATGTGCTTGCCCTGTAACACGTGGTTATCGGCTTTGACTTTGCCTTTGCCTTTTGTTGCTTCTTGCTATACTTTCTTAATTAGGTCACTTAAACAGTATGCATATAGTCATCTAGAGTTTTGATACTGACGTGTGGTTATGAGGGGACAGGAGGGAACTTCAGGCCCTTGGTACGATTAGTACAAATACCAGGCATGCGGCTAGCCTACTGATCTCGAAGGATAGACAAAGTTATCAGGCATTCTTTCTTTTCTTTTCTTTTCTTTCTCTTTGTTTTTGATAACTGGAGTGTTTCTTATTCCTATTGTCTTTTCATTCTTTCTGTCCATTCTTTCCGTCTACATATATTTCTCAGTTCCAGTTTCTCTCTGTTAATCATCTACATCATGGATCCCTTTGGTGATAAACACTTCGACGTTGTCAAGAAAGAAGCGCCTGAAATTGAGCGTACTCTGAGCGGTGCCTTGCCACTTAGTTCCTACTCACCAGGCGCCTTTACCAACTTTCTGAACTTTGTGGTTGATGTCAAAGTATGGCTCTCTCCCCTGATATATACTATTCCTTGCTTCCATCATGCTCTTCAAAAGCACTAACACGTTCTCTTCTCTTCACTTTCGCAACACTAGGAACGACTCGATCCCGATAGTTACCAACACTTTATCGTCTGCTTCAATGCTTTCCGGCCAGAAGCTGCCTCTCCCCGCATGGCGAGTACGGCACAGTTTGCACTATCACTCAACGCACTACAGGCTACCTTAGCCGGGCACCAAGATTTGCTAGACCGGTTGGATGTTTTGTTTGTTCAACCTGTCATGCAACGGCGGAAACAACCACACCAACTATCGCAGAGCTGGACACCATGACAGCCCACTGTCTTTTGTTCTCTTGTTTTGAAGTTTGGTACCAGAGATTTCATAGTGTTTCTCGTCCTCAAATATGTTCAGTTTTTTTTTTGTTTGTTTATCTCCGTTCTGGTGGATATATCATCGCCGTTATTGGGGGCTTTTTCCTATTTTTCTCGGTAGTTAGAGGTAGTAGTAATAGATCGCAGATTATTATTATTATTGTACAAGCTTTGATTCATCCGTAAACAACCCGATGCGGAATGTCGGTTCTAAACGCCCACAACACGATGTTTAGCCGCAGCTTGCTAGGTTGCTTGTTTGGAATAACTATAAAGGGATGCAAAATGATTATGGTTGGCATGTGCCAGTTCCATATTTCCATAGCTTTCTCCAGATCAGCCGCGTATTCACTGTATACTACAGTGTGTACTTCTGAAACCAAGTTATGGCCTAAATACCACTCTTTGACTCTTAATCTTTTCTCAATTCTCGGTTCTGCTTCAAGGATTTGCGTGTTAGTATCCATATCCTTGTGATTGCATGATGGCGTGTATCTATGAAGTATATGATTTTTAGCTTGTATTGTACTTGACTATTTCCTCACTAGGCTCTTGACATGTTTTCTTTCTGTTCGGTTTGCAAATATGTTCATGCATATCTTCACAATTTCGGGTTTCCGTTACTTTCTTGGGTACTTCTTGTCAACTTTATAAATTAGGTTTCTCTATGTCTATTCGTGAATCATACGTCTAATTCGTATTATAAGCTAATACGAAACAAAGTGACTACATACATACACACATACATAAAATACATATAAATGCAAATAAACAAATAGGAACCAAGGACAAGTTAATTTAGCTGCCTAGAATCTTGAGCCTTTTGTCACATCTCAAATGGTCCGTTCTTGGATATCTCCGCCATACTACTACTTATTTTAATGTACATCCCTTTGTTAGCTCTTCTTTTTCTTCTTCAAGTCGCCGAAGGAACGCTTACTTTTCAGTAGAAAAAACTCTATCGCAAGGTCTGTTTTGTAGATGCCTAAGTACGAGTTCTGTCCGAGAAAGTCCATGGTCCAAAAGTCTCTCTTTGTTTTTCTACTTTATTCTCATTTATCTTTGCTATAGATGTATCTTTCTTTCTTTTAAAACATAATTTATCAAAGTCTAATAAGATATAGTTGTACCTTGACGTATTATGACTGTTCATTTGTAAGAAATACTACTTCGATGATGTTTTATATCAGGTAGAACATGTATAACTACAAGTTCCAATGATGACATGGAGTGTACACCCGTATAGTTCCAAGAAGGGAAAAAAGCATTGACCTCATTTCTAAATAAAGATAAAAGTCGGAGTTCACTTACACCAACTTTGTTCATGCTTCGACCATTTCCCAAGGTCAAGAAGATTTTCTTTCCACTCGGTACAGATTACTCTAGGTTGAGAGTTATACCGTGTTTGTTTCCTTGTATAGCTTCAGATATAGCTGTAAATTACTCTTTGATGTCACCTTTGAATCAACAACAACAATAATGATAATAGTAATAATAAAGACATAACACGCTTAAGACAACACCGTCCTCGCCCTGGAAAGGACAACTCATAATGAAACGTATGGTTTGGTTGGTACAAACCCTGAATCATCATACTGGGATAAAATTGTATCATCTGGGAATGCTAACTTTGGATAGTAAGGCTGTTCTGTATCCCACATCAACCATTCCGCATTTTCACCACATTTGCAACGAAATCCAATAAATTCATCGGTGATGTGAAGCTTACGACGAGAAAGTCGTTCTTCTTGGAATGTCCATCCGCGAGTCTGCCAGTGACCACCAATATGACTATCCCTATTAATACAATTGATACCGACATGTCTTGACTTACGATCCGTTCTGTACCCTGGTAGGTAGTTGGCGTCTTTTTTTGATCTGGAGCACAAATCAAGGTGAGACGTGCAGCCTGGTATACTTCGTCCATGGCACATATTTGGACATGACGGTCTTCTCGAGAACTCCGGCTTTCATCCTGCAAAATGCAATACCGGTCAATCTAGAGAAAGGAGAAGCCAAGTTCTGAGCAAAGTGCCATACATTCAGACAATAGATTGGGAACTCTAGTGTTGTTCTCAAAGAATCCATTGTTCTGGAACTCCAAAAGTGACTCTGATGTTAACTGCAAAGTCTCCATGGAGTCTGGCTGAGTCTCCCATGCATAGCTCAAGGCAATCTATTTTAGAGACTCTTGGAGATTAGGCTTAACCAAGCACATGTTGTGGAGATCAATCAACCGAAAATCCAAGGGAAGATCGCAGGTATCTAGATCAATATGTAAGAACTTCATACATCACACGGCAAGCTTCCCACCGTTTGAACTTCTCTTGAATGACGAAAGAAGAAGAGAAGCAATACGATGGCACACACTAGATGATAAGCACATATTGCGAGGGCAAAACCCAGGCATGATGAGATTGCGGAACCTACTCCCAAGGCACATGGAAAAGCACATCAGAATGAGACTAAATGCAACCCCACCGGACATGCCGCCCTGAAAGTGGCTCGACAAGGAACGAGAAGCAGCCGCACACAGGGCGGAAGTCGAAACGGCCTTCTCAGGAACAATCATCGCCTACTCCGACGGTTCAAAGAATGAAGACGGCAACACCGGAGCGGGGTGGGTGATCATGGAAGACGGCAAAACCCTGGAAGAAGGCCAACTAGCCCTAGGTAAATGGATGGAGGCGGCTGATGCAGAGGCCTTTGCGGCTCACGCACGGGGCCGCAAAGCGGGCCATCTCACGCAGTTCACAGAGTACTGGGGAAATTTGGCTTTGTCTGGATAACTGATGAATAGTGAACCCCCTCTGAAACACATCCACCAAGAACGGCACGTCTCAGAGTATTATTGACGAAACGAAAACAAGCCTTCGCCGCTGGGCAGAGGCGATCCCTGGGAGAAGAATACAAGTGTTATAGATTCTGGGCCACGTAGGCTTGGACGGCAATGAGCTGGCAGATACGCAAGCAAAACTGGGGTGCCGAGATCTGCCATGTCATCAACCCCCCATGCCAGCCTTGCCAGAGCACGGAGATGGAGACGAGACCGATTACGTCCTGGCTATGAGGAATGGCAGAGAAGGCAAAAAGGATACCGTCCGCTGACAAGTGTCCTCACCGAACACCTCCCTTCTGTGTCTCCCGATACAATAGACTTGCCCGAACGGAGTTGGGCCACATTCTAGCAGTCAGAACCAGAGATGGTGACTTTGATAAGTACCATGACCGGTGGAAACACGATGGTCCCCGCGGATGCAAAGCCTGCAGCAAGCCAAAAGAACTCGGACACTGATGGACCTGTAAGGCCCTGCCGAGACCATAGAGTCAGAGATTTACGGACAAGCTCCTGAAAACCACCAAAGCGACAGGTCATGTTGCCAGCGTGATATGTTGAAATCTCCGGCTCTTGGTGGAACGAGAACAGCCCGGGCGTCCCAAGGATGCCGGGGCTCAGCCAGAACCATGGAGTAGCCCGGGAGTTAGCCGGAATATGGCATCAGTCAGTTGCTCACGTCCGAAACATGCCGTCGTATTGCTGTAAAATAACAGTAGGTAGATGTAAAATAGTAATAAATAAATAAATGGACGGTTTCGTGCAATTCGTTGCTCGAGACAGTTGTTCCAAATCCAACCTAGGTCACAAACGTCCTACTCAACATCTAGGCATGGGGGAAGGGCATGAAGCCCGGGAACGGATGTCAGGTCTCTAGATACGGCCCGGTCTATCATGTCAGACGCGATGATGAAGAAAAATGGTGCTCGAAAAATCGATGTACATGTACTTAGTTAGTTGGCTCGGTGCCTGTAAATGCTCGGACTCGAAAGTGGTATTAGTCCAGAAACTTGATTTGATTATATTTAACGTCTACCTAAATCACTAAGATTATACGACGCTGGATTGGTTACCGGATAGATATTTAAAATCTTCCACTAGACAAACTCAATAGCTTCACATGCTCGAAACGGCTCACCATTCCCTAGCCCCGAAGAACTAGTGGTCCATATCTCCACTAAGAGCAACAAGAAAACGATCATCCTCGCCGTAATATGAGTTGTTTGTCCTCTCTTGGGTACTACCATTGTGGCATTTTCTGGTGATCGGGAAAATGGTTTCTTGGAAACTCTCTATAGTTATCCTGCTATCTAACCAACTACTCTGGTTGCTTTGTCAGTCCCTAGTGTGGCGGAGAATCCTCGGGGCGTTTTTGATTTGATTTGATTATATTTAACGTCTACCTAAGTCACTAAGATCATACGACGCCGGATTGGTTACCGGACAAATATTTAAAGTCCTCCGCTAATAAACTCAATAGCTTTGTATGGAAAGGGTCCTTCCATTTTTCCGTATCCGTATGTTCAAAACGGTCATGGTACTCCGCAACGTCGCCATGACCTGTCCGGGCAGTCAGGATCCGTCCTACCGTAGACCTGTGCTGGTCTTTAAATCAGTCCACCTTGATTTGATTTGATTATATTTAACGTTTACCTAAATCACTAAGATAAACTCAGAAAATTCACTCGTAATAGTTTACGAAGAGTATAAATATAACAACAACAACTACAACAACATCGGAGTTCCTCTGTGGCGCAATTGGCTAGCGCGTCTGACTGTTAAGTTCATTCTTCGGAGTGTAGCAGACCATCAGGAGGTTGACAGTTCAAGCCTGTCCGGAGGAGTAATTCTTTTGGGTATTTGGTCTTTATACTAATGAATTTTTGAAGAAGTGAGCTTTTTTTTGTTTACATTTTTCAGTCGTTC
>RHDR01000599.1:0-19124 GCA_009806295.1 Davidsoniella neocaledoniae
GCTCAAAGATGGGCTTCACGATGCTTGAAAACTGCGCTGCAGGTCCCCGGCCTGTCTGCAACTTGGCACTAGTGTCGTATTCCCTCCCTAATAGCGTCGCTAGCTCACTTACACTAGCAGCACAAAAAATGCCAAGCTCGAGCCAATCAACTAGACGACGACACGCAGGCAGGGATTGTTTGACATAGGTTTGTCGCTAGTCCAGTTTATCATATTCCGACATCCTAGCTTAGTCCATCTTAGCCGCAGGGCCTGAGATGAGGAGAAAGGCGTTATTCTGTCTGTCCATAATAATATTTTCTTCTTGTGGTCTTAACTATGGACAGCCTTGATACCGGCCCAGTGAAAATGGTGAGTGATATAAAGTGAATATACCGCAGCGGCATCAAAATGGCGCTGTACATGTTAACAGATCGGCGGACAAATGGAAAGACATCAAGCTAAATAGCCCAAGAAACATATAAGACAACTTCATATTCAATAAAATGTCATCTTAAGGGAGCCCAAAGCGTTGAGAACGCCTCTCCTTTTTCCCCGCGTCGAGGCCGCTTAAACTAGAAGATGATGTGTAGACTATACTATTTGTATAGCGCGTGCGCCAAATCCTTAATAAGTCCAAGTCCTTGACGGAACAAAGTAGTGTACATGCATGTAAGCCAAGGACTGACTTACTCTTAGTAAACTGAGAGACAGTGTCTAGCATATCACAATAGTCATATTATGTAGTTGGACATATCTGTATGTAGAATACGGACCGCCAAGACTAAAAGAGAAAGGGAAAAAAAATGGCGCTAGTGGCCGTGAAACAGTCCATCCCGGATCTAGAGTGTGTGCCTGTCTACAGATTCCCCCTAGAAGACGAGTAGCTTAGGGATTTATTTCTTGAGGATCCAGCTCCTCTATCATGCAAGGAGAGAAAGAGACCAACAACAAGCCGGGAAAAAAACAGAGAAGCAAAGGGAAGCGGAGGAAGCATATCTTCTTTCTCGGTACCGCTTTGGTGGATTGCTTGAATACGAAAAGGAGACTTAACAAGAAGTCAAAATGCAAGCGCTGTGATATCGTGATTCGTGACAAGAAATGGCCCTCCAGAGATCTGATTTGCTTGTTGTATTCCAGAGAGGCAAAACTCTAATCAAAGCCTGGATCAACCAGAACAGCAATACTTGGGCTAACCATAGAAAATCTAGAATCTCTCATCACACAATTGCACTCAAAACATGGTGTGGCGTACAGGGCCAAGATCGGAGAAAATAGAGTCCTTGACAACCCTAACTGCGTACGCGTGTGACCTAGCCCTGTCGACCCTGTAGAAGAGATTGTCGTGCTTGGTTTTGTTACACTATGTAAGTTCCTATATCCGTAATTATCTTGTAGAGCGGCTAGCGTAGACAACAAGGCAGATAGCGACTACTATTGGACACCGCCTCGTTTCTCCAAATCAAAGAAGAGTAACAGGCTTGTACTGAGAGGACAAATAGCAGGTTTATCAAGAGTCAGACAGATCAGAGCAAGGTGCAGTCTTCCTGCAGTACATTTCATATACCATCCGACGGGTTGGTTTATTTGTCTCCAAACACGCAGATATCGATGTGTCACATATATTCACTGGATTGACCAACTGCATCTCTTACGTCTTGTTCCTGCTTCTTGTGTCCGCCGGCGGTTCTGCAGGTCGCCGTATAACAAAACTCCGTACCAGTATAATCTACTGAAATGTAGCATCTAAAGAGGAGCTATACCTTATTAATGCTGATCCCCTCTTCTTCTTTCTCACCTTGGGTCGCCAACTCATCCTTTTACGGTTATATCACATTCTATGCTAAAAAGCATCCGCGGGACCTTTTTTCCTACATGTATTTCGTGATAAGCCCGTTGAAGAAGCACGCTGTAAGGGTTTCGCCGGGGTGTACAGAACCAAAGAAAGCACAGAAGAAGGAAAAGAAGAAAAAAGACTCCCAAAAGAACTTGCTGGGGGAGCACCGGTACGGGAACTTTTGCTGGCGGGTCTCTTGATATGGTCTTGAATTTACTACACTGTACACATATCAAAGAATATACGTTGGGAAGCTGATGAGTTGTTAACAACTTGCCACGATAGAAAGGGAGAGATAGACACGGAAATGGTCTGTGGAGAGAGTTTCTAGAATAAGAAAAGCTGAGAAGCCTCATCGAAGGGATGACAAAACTTGTTATTATTTTGTGGTGCGACCTGCATCTTCGAATCAAAAGCTGGTAGGCTTAAAATGCCGTACTATATAATGTGCATGTATCTGTATGCTTGAGGAGATGACGAAGTTTAGCGCTTACGTTAGGTACATTCCTAGTTTTATGGAAGAAACTTAGTAGGCCGTGAAATGAACTTGATATTTATTTTCCACATGGTAACAAGCCTGTTCAGTGGAAGCAAATCATAAAGCGTGTTGACCCCCAAAATTACGTATTCATTTTATGGTTCGACATAACAATCAGTATCGTGACGATTCGTATCAGGTCGGAGGCAGCCTCTGCAGAGCCTATCGGAAGACTGGTTCTGGGGCCTGTAGCTGCATTTCACAAGGCACTGTACGTACATGCATAGTTATAGCATGTGGCGGAAAGGCAGAAAACAGAGCTTGGGAGGCGCTCAATACATTGCAATATAACAATCACGGCAGAAAACAATAAGAGAGAAGCAAACGGCGCAGAAATAATGATGATATTCATAGGAGCTGATCAGGCGGTGGAGAAGGCAGAGAGAAGACGCAAACATGATATTGGCTTGGCTTCCGTTAGTAGGGGAACGTGCATGTTGGAGCGGAATCAACATGAGTTGCTAGTTGTTCTGTAGACTGTCTACATGTATTAGCTAACAAATGCCATGATAAGGCACTCTCACTGGGTTTCAGTCTTGGTGCAACGGACATTATCGGACACCATATGAGGCTATAATCAGCATCGTGGAGTAGATAAAAGGGCGTGCATCTAACTAAAAATAAAGAACAAGAGACTTTATTGCGCATCTGTAGATAGTGAAAAAGAGTAGAAACGCCCTCTTTCAGTTAGTTCTAGGGGGGCGTGGCGAAATACAGAACAAGTCAGCAAATTAAAACAAAAGCCTTCAGAAGCTTAGGCCGCTAAAGAGAACGCTAAGAACGACACTGAACTAACTAATACTGAGCATGAGCTGCTGCCAAGCGCTGTAGACCAAGGCCAATATTTTCCAGGGGCTCCAATCCCAAAGTTACAGGCGGTCAACTTAAAGGCATCGTCATATATTCTCAAATTCCCAACAACCAACGACAAGCCGCTGCGGCAGCCCGCCAATATAATATATTCGGCTTACCAACTAATTTCACAGCAATCCGTGTAACAACGCGTTTGGTTGGTTGAAGCGATAGATGCCAAGTTGAAGAGAAAGAGAGCAAGAAAAAAAGATAGCCAGAAGGTTGCCCGACTTGGGAGGCAATAATACTGGCCATAGGAGGGTATAAGATTAGAAGCTATAAGAGGGCGTTTGGATGCCCATACAAGACGATGTCCAATGAGTGGCCAGAAAACCAACATACTAGGCAAATGAGCAAGTTGGTCTAGAGATACAGAATCTACTGAGCAACCAGAAGAGTGCCCCTACTTGGCCCACTTTCCTGTAGCCTCTTAGAACGTTCTTGTTTTTTTTTGAGAAGAAAATAGAGAAAAAGCTGGACTAACAAGACCAGGGTCACCAAGAAAAAAAGAAGAATAAAAGAATTAAACTAGGCGTAGTTAGTTGGAAATATAAAAAGTTAGCATATCAGAGGACCAGGATATGCCCATGCCCATGCACAGAGCCGGTATCTAGTGAACCCCTTGCTAGTAGTTTTCTCTTTTTTTTTCTTTTCTATTATACCTATTTCTTTATACCTTTCTTTTATGTCTTGGATGCTACTACAACATGAATCGGGAAGCAAGGGCAACAGGAACCAAAAGCAAAAAGAAGCAAAGATGGCGACTTGGGTTGGGTTAACGTCACTTTATCTATCTTTTAGTTCTCTTAGTACTAAAGGCCAATGCCCGCCGGAGTCGACTTGGGAGGTCGTCTTCGTCTGCTCTTCTTTTTGATGCCATCTTGAACATTGGCTGTGTTGCCCTGTTGTTAATTTTGAACTTCTTCTTTTGCAAGCACAGAAACAGCATATAACATCACTCATTCTCTCTTATACATTCTATTGTGTGTTTGTAAGACACATATTATCAGTGTCGACTTTGAAGCATCATTCAAAGTCTTACAAGTCAGACAGACTGGCACTTCTGTCGTCCAAAGGACTGCTGTTGACTTGCTTGGGACTAGACATCGATAAAAAAGCGTCCAAGCTTCACTTACACCATCGACGACAAACTCTATTTATCCCGGCTGCTTTTGTCTATCTCTGCCGCCACGACGAAAGAATCAACACAACCTAACATAGTTCCCTGCGGCCTGCGCCGTGAGCGCCCTAATCGATAACCGGAAATTTCTACTGGACACACTCTTAACACATCAAAATGACGTCCTACACGGAGCAGTTGCGAGATGGTTGCCCAGTGCCGTTCTACAGCCAGGACTCGTTTTCCCTCACCGATGGCTGTAAGTGTCCTGCTTGCTATTATTCTTGTTATTGTTGTTTACTTTGACTATAGAGACTGTTACTAACACTGCATTCTGCTTCAGTCATTGATGGCCGCCTCTGTCAGACCATGAGCGAACTCGGCAATCTCACCTGCTGCATGCCCTGCCCATTAGTTGACTGGGTGTATTCAGACAAGTTCGACACGCTAGCTACTACAGCCGACTGGATCAGCGTCGTCAGCACGGCTTGCTGTATAGCTCTACTAATTTCATGGCTATTCCTGCCCGTGGAAAAGACGCATCGCCACTACCTTAGCATCTCGCTGACAATGGCTGTATTGATTATGAACGTAAGATTCTTCGTTTCTCTTCGTCTCTTTTGTGCTTCTTGGCTAACTCTTTCTTCTTGCTTGTATATAGATGGGCTTTGTCATTCCTCTGGCCGCTGACCCTGAACAATGTATTAACGAAATCACGCCCAACGATATGTCGACAAGCTCCGTATGTGGCGCCTCTGGCACTCTGCTGATGCTGGGTGGCTTTGCTGGTATCATGTGGGTTTTCCTGCGTGCGCTTTCTCTACACCTTCAGATCTGCTGGCAAGTTGTAGTCGGCCGTAACTTCATGCTGGGCGCTCAAGCTGCCGGCTGGCTTATCCCCGTGATTGTGGTGGCCGTGGCCGTAAATTTCAGCGGCGTGTCGTTCCGTTTTGGCCAGACGTGCCACATCAACCACAGCAACTCGCTGGCCGACTTCTGGATTCCAATGTTGGTGTTCTCTGGCTTCACTGTACTGTTGCAGTTTAGTACCTTTGCCTACTGTATCCGCGTCTATCTGGCGTCGTTGGCGGACAACTCTTCGACCACCGAGGGCTCTAGTATGCCGGCTGGCTATTCGACCAGTGTGCACACCACTATCTCGCCACGCCAGGCATACCGCCGTGTTAAGCGTGTGATCCAGTTGCAATGGCGTGGTATTACTATTGTGCTGCTGATTCTCATTGATGTCATCTTCTTCAGCGTTGTTTTTGTGTTCCAGGATCGCACAATGGAAGCTGCGCGTCAGCACCCCGCCAAGGCCCAGGCTTGGATTGAGTGTATTGTAGCTAGTGGTGGTGTGAAGGCTAGTTGCCTCGACGAAGCTACTGACTTGGTCGTACCCATGCCTACAATAATCGCTGTGCTACTGCTGTTAGCAATCAACGGCATATGGCTCCTGCTGCTGCTCGGTACCTGGAGTATGCTGACCGGCTGGGGTGAAGTGTTTATGGGCCTACTAGGTCGCAAGAAGGACACTGTTGAGTTCGTGTCCAAGGACGCAACTCTAAACAGCAAGGCATACGAGCTTCTATCGCGCGAGACCGGCTCGGCTAACACACGTACACAGTCGGTGGCTACAACGTTGAACCTGACGCGTCCAACTCCAGTACTGACCTCCGTGGCCGTCGGCAGTGATGGCAAGAGCCCCATCAGCCCATACACCGAGGCTACCATATCGCCGTACAACGAAAAGCTTGCCTCTACTCCAGGCAGTCCATTTGCTGACCATCACCGCCATTTCAGCAACGCTAGCGTCAGCAGTCCCCCAGTCATCGCCGAGGATGAGCCCGAGAGCGGCCGCCGTACGCCCGATTACTTCGGCTCCGCTGCCCGGTACCATGCGCCAAGCAGATCGTTCAGCAACCCCAAGGGTGGTTCTCGGTCGCCTCCTCCACCAGGCAGTCCGTCTCGTGTTTCTTATGGCCTGCCTCCGAGATCACCACCTCCAAGATCGCCGCCACCAAGATCGCCGCCGCCGGCATGGAGTCCTGGAGGTAGCCGAGCCCGCCGCGAAAGTAATGAGCCTAACCCATTGGGCATGAATAGCATATAAGCTGCACCTGTATCTGTAACTCTTTATTTCCATCACTCGCCATAATCATCATCATAACGATTCACGAACTGCCTGCTGAGGCAGATATCGGCTACCTCCATTGTAGTCTTTTCATTCTTTCTTCTCACCACGCGCATCACATCATGGCCCCTTCGCCTTAGTAACTTTCCTTTGCTTTTTTTTCCTTTTCATTCTCGGTATTATCTTCTTTTGTTTTTTGGGGGAAGGGGGGGGAATCGGCGTCTGGTACATAACCATCTTCTATCGTAAATTAGTTGTATTTTAGGCGGTTACTCACCGCAAGATAGGAAGCATTCGCGTGCAAAATTAATGCAGAGTCATGTGATATAACTAAACTCTGGTGCAAAATAGTGAAATAGTGCTAAACACCAACTACTAAACTTGGTGATGCAATTGCCTGATATAGAGATGGCGTACTGTAAAAAATGCCGAAAACCCCGTGACTTCTTCTTTGAGATTTGATAGAAGGTTGGCCTCCAACGAAGTCGATTGTTTATTTGGAAAGATCATTATGTTGTGTGATATCTGTAGTTGGATCTGAAGTTTTTATAAAAAACACATAGGAAAGAGTATTTTTCTTTTGTTATATCTTCTTTTTTTGTTATATCTTCTTTTTTCTTTACACCATAATCGTATCACGATTATCTAGACATTGAATCTTTTCTTTGCATCAAGCATCTCTATCCGCAATTACCAATAGCCAAATATCTATGATAATTGATTATCGCATTTCTTACTCCCACAGTAAACATTGCCAACTCGATTCAAGTTGCTTCCATCTATTTTAATTATTGTTTCCCAGACCACGTGCTGAATTTGGTGGCATTGGCTGTTTCTGTTCTTGTTCCTGATTTATACCATTCAAGTACGACATCAGAGCCTAAAATCTAGATAGCTGGACTGTATATTATTGACAACATAGCTAACCAACTTTCTAACTCGGACTTCAACATTAGGCCTTGCCGCAAGAAGATACTCGCGTATCAAGCTAAGCTTTTCATATATTTTTGAGTGCTGAAAGCTTCTTTCTTAATAGAGATTGCTAGTCCAAATATATTAGATGCAAGCCCTAACTGGCAGGCTGTTTGCTAGCCCTATTTCAACGCCGAACACTCGCACACTTAACGACGAAGCCATCATCGGCTCATGTCCTCCATCACCGGCCAAGCCTAGCAGTAGCAATCCGGCTAAAGATGTGAACGAGGAATACATGAATTCACCGCCACAGCCATCGTCCACAAAACAGATAGGCAACTCGCCGCAACAGCCGGCAGACTCGTCTAGGCGTCTTAGCAATGTTAGCCCGACGAGCGCTGAAGTGTCTACTGAACAGTCTCCTCTACTTCACCGGACCCATCGGGATACGATACATGGTAGCCACTATGCCCCAATCTGGACAGAGATCCGCGCTCTAGCATGGCGCTCTACCAAGACCTGCTGCCTTTTTTTAGTATGGCCTATCAAGAATCATCCCGTCATCACAATCATATTATTTGCAGCATTGCTATTCTTGGTATTTGTGTTGCGCATCTTCTTTCCGCCAGACCCTAGCATGGCCGCGCCGTGGATGCCCGATTATACCGGACACCACAACTTCACCATTCCTCCGTATCGGCCAGATCTACTGGCGACCAACTTCAGCCTACCCTTCCGCGCCGATGGCCGCAACATTGTAGACCAAACCAACCGTCGATTCAAACTATCCTCTATCAACTGGTATGGCGCCAGTGACGAGCTCTTTGTTCCAGGGGGTCTCGACGTGCGCCACCGCTCGGAGATCGCCAAGCTAATTCGTGATATGGGCTTCAACTCTGTACGACTTCCGTACAGCGACGAGCTCGTCAATGTTAACCCACATATACCAACACGTGATATTGCTGCAAATCCAGACTTGGCGGGAAAACGTGCCCTGGATATCTTTTGGGCTGTTATCGATGCCCTAACAGCTGCAGGTATTGCCGTCATTGTCAATAACCATATCACACGTGCCCGGTGGTGCTGCGATGGTGATCCGTGTGATGCTGCCTGGACAAATAGCTATCTTGGCCCTGTATGTCCTATACACCAATCTACGGAACATTGGATTGAAAACTGGGAGACTATTATGCAGCCGTTGATAAACAACTCCCTAGTTATCGGCGCCGATCTACGCAATGAAGTCCGCGGTCTCTGGGGCACAATGCCATGGTCATCCTGGGCCAATGCAGCTGAACAAGCATCTGAGCGACTTCTCATGTTAAACCGGCAATGGCTCATGGTCATTGAAGGCACGTCTTCTGCCAATGATCTTAGCGGTGTTGCTGACCGGCCCATTGCACTTTCTGTACCCGGCCGTCTTGTTTACAGTGCCCACGTCTATAGTTGGTCAGGCTGGGGTTCTCTACCAGGACGCTACTCCCTACGTAACTTCGATTCGTTCGCGCACGACATGAACAACAATTGGGGGTATCTTCTTGAACAGAGTACGGCACCGGTCTGGGTAGGCGAGTTCGGAGCGCCTGCAGGGCCCGACAAAGGTGATGCAAACTACTGGCGCAATCTAGTACGGTATCTAGAAGCTGTAGACGCAGATTTTGGGTATTGGGCAATCAATCCACGAAAACCGCATGACAATGCGTACGAATCGTATGGATTGCTGCGAGACGACTGGAAGACGGTTATCAAGGACTATAGGCTGCGTGACATGCTAAAGCTGATGAACGGGACTGTGGGTGACTGGACATGGAAGGTCGACCGCTAAAGCATCGATTAGAAGACTTTCTATGAAGCAAACATGGCACTGAAGACTCTTTAATGATTAAGACGCATTCTATATTAATATATCAGGTCTTTATTGTTTGATTCTATCCATAAGTGCATTTCTTCTCGTATCCTGTCTAGAGATCTCGCATGTGTATTCTAGATAAAGTCCTACCTTTATATTATATGCGCTTCCCCTGTTTAAGAAGCTCAGAAACCTTTGGTGGCAGCACAAGTTGTGATCTATCATTGCGCTTATAGAAATCCACCAGCGAGACAGCTGTTTTCTCCGGAATGTCTTCGTGAATGAAATGCCCAGCTTCCGGGAAGACTTGTAGTGCGTATTTTCCTATATAACACATATCGTTAGTAAGATCCATCTGAGCTAAGCTATATACCAGTCGATCTTGAGTGGCATACCTTGCATCTGACCAATCGTGAGCTCTGTATCCAGCCGATCCGTGCCGGCCAGCAACAAAAGCTTCCCGCCCTTAGCCTTCAAGAACTTGCCACTCAAGCCCTTGAACCAGCCCTCCCAGAACGGCTGTGTCTTGCTCAACTCCGTGCGCCAGCGCCACGGCCGAGCCGTATCCTCCGCCTCATCACGCCTGAGCAAGCCCGGAACCGAGCCACGAGCCGCCAAAGTGTTCCGCAGAGTACGGCTACGAACATGCCAATCGATACTCGAACTAACCGTAGCAAAGCCCGCCGTCTCGTAGCTAAATACGTCGACATACTAGCCAACGCATCCATAGCGGATCCCTCGACCACGTCTAAAACCACGATGCCTAATATTTGCTCAGCGGTTAGGGGTGTTGATAGACCTATACTACTACCTAGCGCGGCATGCGTGACGACAGCACCACCGAGTGAGTGGCCGACGAGCACGACGGGTGGAAGAGCGGGCCAATGCATAGTGCGCGCAGTAGCATGAATGACATCCAACAAGTCCTGTGCCAATCGCGGTAACGTCAAATCCAGCGCGGGCAACTTGTCTCGCGTCTCGCCGTGGAATCGCGCGTCGGCACATAATATACCGGCTAGCGGTATGCGTTTGCGGATTTCAGAGGCTAGGAGACCGAAGGAGAGACCTGAGGAGCCAGCGCCGTGGTGCAGTACGAATAGCGGGGCTTTCTCAGCTGGCGAGTTGAGGTACACGTGGAAGTCGGCGGTTGGGAGTTCTAAGGTGAGCTCACGCTCGAAATACGTCGTCCATGGAATCGGCCCGAGAGAGTGGCCGCGTGCTGGTGGTCTGTGATATGACGAGCAGACAAAATGATGTTAGGTTTCAGTTAGTAAAAAAAGAAAAGAGATAGACGGTTGGTTTTTTTTGGCTTGGCCTGGTTTCGTCGGGGGATGTTTAGGATCACTCACCCCATACTCCGTGCAAAGAGTCCTCGGCCTGGCGAAGGTATCACCGTGCCGGTTGAAGACGCCGATGACGCCGACGACGAGTCATCATCCGCCGTCTGTTCCGTCTCCGTCATGTCTCCGTCCGAATACAATTCCCGCAGCTCATCTTTCGCTTCGTCTGCCTCGTCCGTCTTGTCGACCCCATCGCCCTTCTCCTCTTCCTCTTCCTCCACAAAGGCAGGCAGATCAGCCTCTAGCCCCGCCAGATGGGCCATCTTCGCCTTGGCCCAGTGCTTCTGCAATTCGCTCATAAAGGGGGAAATATATATATTATGGGTGTTAAGCGGTAAATATCTCAGTAGGCACAACTGTGGACTCCAATATGCACCTATTTTTTTCTATGTAGAGCAAAGTATTTTAAAAAAAAATAACAGGCAAAGATATAAGACGCTTGGTTTCGGCTAATTCTTTACAAGACAGTTAGTTCATTGGCATCAACAAAACAGACGCCAGAGGTCAAGAGTGGGGTGATGGCACAGTGCGGCGCACAGGAATGCGCCATCAACCCCGCGTAGCATAGAACATAGCAATGCTAAATACAGTGCTTATGTTTAAGAAAACTGTGTCACCTTGTAGCAGCTTTGATCCCTTCAAGACAACACCGTGAAAACTACAAATACATACATCTACACGACTCATAATTTTGTGCAATTCACAACATTCACTTTTGCAAGTTTGCAGACGGCTTAAGAGGACGTCGTAAATCGTAATTTGGTGGTGTGCGGTATATGCTGTTTAACTAAAAAGGGCGAAGATCTTCGATATTGAAACGAAAACCACGCAATATCTCATCTTGAACAAATTGTTGGGTTTTCGAACGGCCAACAGCAGTGGTAAAGATTTGATCTGATATGTAAAAAAAGAAAAAAAATTGAAAATAGAAGACAGAAAAATAACAAAAGGATAGACATAAGAAACAAGGGAATGATGGAATCTGAACTTGAAGCCAGAGAAAACCCAAAAGAAACAAGTATGCAAAACTGAGCCTCGTCCGCGCAATGACTGTTCTGTCGGTCCGCAAGAGCTTCCAAACCTAATTCTTCAGTGAGAAGACGATGATAAAAGACATTGAAAATGAGAAAGGGTGATGAAAAAAATTATGAGAAGAAAAGAAAAGGAAACGACTTGGATTACATCTGAGAACTACAACATCAGCTATTACCTCCACATCCCATCTACACTAGCTAGTCTGCTGACGGGCTAGTTCACAATAGTTCCCAGATGTAACGTCTTTGTTATCCCTATTTTATGTATTGTGATTGTGTTGCGTAGATTTGTAAGATATAAATGAGAGCCAAGTTAGTATCCGTCTGATTGACCAAGTCTGCTCTTGCGGCGAGTGCTGGACTCGGAATCTAGGACACCGATTGGCGCCGCGTTGCTAATTAGCGAATCGCGGTCACCGTTTACCGGTGTTGTTGGTCTTCCGAGATGCTTGAAGTCATTGACGCTCAATAGACCAGCATCATTCTTGGCCTTGGAGCCGCTGTCGCTGTCGTTGGTGTGCTTTTCCAGGTCGAGCTTCATCGCATCGGGATCAAACTTGTCATCTTCGTACAAGGGAGTGGAAGGACCCATGGGAGTTAGGGTGTCACGATGACCCAGGCGTTTTTCTATTAAAGTCAAAGTGGTTAGCATATGCCGTTCGTTAGTCATCACAACCATGAAAGTGTTTTTTTTAGTTTTCATTATCGGCACTTACCAGCATCCTTTCTGCGCTTGCGGTGGGGGTTCATCTTTGCACATTGGTTGATAGCATTCCAGACAATGAGGATGGCCAACGCGCCAGTGAGTAAAGACTGGATAACGATAACCACCACACCAGTCGCAGTCTGGGTAGTCTCACTGATGCCAAACTCTTCAACGAAGACGAGAACACAGGCAACAGACAAGACTCTGACAACCTGAATGGCGATGTTGATAACGTTACCGGAACGGCGCTCGAAGGGGCAGCACGTCGCCAAGACGAGTAGCATAAGAGCCTCGACAGTCAGCTGTACACCGGTCTGAGCACGGCCCTGGCCATCCATGGCAGCGAGCGTCACACCCTTGAGAAAGGCGTAGGCGATGGTGGGCACGAACACCCACCAGTAAGACTTGCGGTAAGACTCATAGAAGATGCTGTATTTCATCCACAGCTCCTTTTCTTCATACAGGGCATTAGCATCGCCGTTCTTTGTCTTCAGATCTTGAGCAACACGCCAAATCTTGTAGCCAAAGAAACCCAAGACAGCAGTGAAGATGCCGAGCGTCACACCCGCCAGAGTCTGCGCAGCCCAGGAGTCGCCGCTGGTCCACTGGAACACACAGTACAGAACCCAAACACCATAAAGAAGCATGATCAGGTTAGTGAGAGTGCGTGCGATGGAACGGCGGTAGTTTTGGCGGAAGCCTTTGAGGGACTCGGGGAAGTTGCCGTGGAGAGCCCAGGCCTCAAGAATGACTTTGACGAGCAGGATACCAACAACAATAGAAGCGATGACAATAGCAACAACCAAGAGAACGGTCATGAAAGTGTTTGTGCGGGGCACGGTCAGTTTCTCAACAAAGGCACGTATTCCACTGACAGCCTCTTCGAATTGACCAGAGTCACTACGAGCGTAGATGCCGCGACTAGCAAGGCCGATAGAACGCTTTGCTGAAGAGCTTGCGGCTTGGCGGCTTCCATCAGAAAATACCAGAGTAGTGTTACGCAGCTTCTCGAAGCTGTTAGCCGTCAGATTTCCGCCAGTCTTGCCACGAAAGTCGTCAATGGCGTACTGGAGACTGTCCCAACCAATAAGACCAGTAGAGAAAGCGAAATTCTGCGTGAAGCTGCGATAGATGGGCGGGTAGCTAACAGACAACATGCCATTCATAGCCATGCCCTGCATGTGACCGAAGACCTGCAAGAACGAAGGGCTGGGGGCCACGGAGCTAGCAGCGCCACCGGCTGCTGAACCACCGGCAGTGATGCTCGAAACAACGAGGGCAGCTCCAGCAATACCAGCAGCAGACCACGAGATAATAGGCGAACTGGCAGTCTTGCCGTTGGAGATTTCAGACTGGATGCAAACGACCATATTACCGGTTTCAGTCGAGTTCAAAGTTAGACGAGCGGAAGCCGAGATATCGGGAATCTGGAAAGCAATGCTGGGAATGGAACTTGCCACGTCCTCTGGGATATCTTGGTTACCCTGGGCTACAAAGTCACCCAGCGGGATAGGGCAAAAGTTTCCAATATAAGTATCACTATCGCAAGGATCGAAAGTTCGTGAGTAGATATCACGTCCATATGCGTTAACGGATAATTGGGCTGTAACGTTTTGCTCGAGTGAGCCGGTACCGCCGATATCGAAAGAAATAAGGCGAGTGTCCTTGTTAAATGTGATGCTAACGCTAGAGATATATACATCGCCAGTAGTGCCTTCGCAGATAGAGAAGCCTACGGTACTGAGGATGTTATCGGCCATAGCGGTGCCGATCAGGGCGGAGACCGCAGCAGCTAAGAAAGCTCTGGGGGCGACCATTGTGTAGATGTGATATCAGATGTAGAAAGCAGTATGTTATCACAGAAACAAAACTGATTAGTGAATGAATGGCCCCAGTATGGGCAGAATAAGAGGAGTTGTCGTCGGATAGTAGGTCGTAAAGGCTGGAGACACAGGCACAAATGAGAGGCTATACAAAACAATACTAGATAAGGAGATACAGAGTAAAAGCCAGTCGAGAATATCCTGCTCGAGATAAAGAGAATCGAAAGAAGGAATCGAAGCGGAGGGTATTAGATAGTCATGCCCTATATGGCAGAACGATATTCGTTGCTAGTGTCCTAGCAGCCAACAAACAACGGGAGCGGTGAGTGAAGATGGCGCCGTTGAAGACGGGAAGAGGAGACAAATAAATGTATCCAGAGAAGCAGTTGGGACTCTTTACTCAGAGTTGATGCAAGAGATAGAGATAATCGTATCGTGACGGATCGATCGGCAAGCAGCGGGAACAAGAAGAAAAAGAAACAAAGACTCAGAATAAGCAAAGCAAGCACACAGAAAGAAAGGGAGCGACAGGTTGATAAATGATGGTAAAGAGAGACGGAGATCTAGCAATAAAGAGCGTTGGGATCAGTGCAAAGCGAGCCAGAAAACAAACAAATAGAATAAAAGAATGAATAATTATGAAGAAAAAGAATGACTGGAATGATGAAGGGAGAGGAGGAGTAGTAAGAAGAAGGGGAGAAGAAAAAAAGAAAAGATAAAAAAACAAGATAAAAAATAGTTAGCCCGTGAGCACAAACAAAGGAGTGGGTAGTTGTAGCGATCTCAATCAGCAATTGCCTCTGGGGAGTAGGAATAGAGCCAATCCATCAATTCAAGCAAGAACCCAGCAAGACAAGCAAATCAAATGGCAAGGACGTGCAGAACAAGACAGGCCAAGAAAATCACAGCAATAGCAAAGCCGAGTAGAGGAAAAGGAACAAGCAAGCTCTATTGTTTGTGCGCACAGATGGCGCATAACTAGCATACCACGACAAATTATCGGTACAACTATATGTACAACTATCTGTATACTATACATGTATATACTCGACCTCAGAGACAGAGAACGAAGAAAAAGAAGCCTACCGCAGCAAAGAAACAGCCAGCCATCCGTCCAAGGATCAGCTATCTGTCGACTTGGGGAGGGGGGTGCGGCCCAAGATTCGGCCTCAAGGTGATGCTTCTACTTGTTATTTTTGTCTTGTTTTTTCTTTACTGTACTAGCAGATCACCAGCACAGGGCCGGGTTCCCTTCGCCCTCTGGCCTCGTCTCGTCTCGTTCCCCCCAGTCTAAAGACAGCCAGAATACTGTCTCCAGCTTGTCCAGGAGGGGGGAAAGGCGCCAGAAAGGGAAGGAACGATGAGCTTCAAGCTTCTTTCCTTTCTCTACTCAAGCTTAGTGGCAGCTGTCATAACTGTATCCGCCAGCTGTATACAGTAGTCGATCATCGCTATCTTTTCAGTAGTTTATATCATGATATTGGAACGGGGCCCAAGCCATGCTTGTGGTGTTTGCCTTTCCTTCTGCCTTCTTTTTGCTACTTGTCTGTTGTTTGTCTGTCTTTTTCTCGCTAGACAGCCGCACTTACACGCCAAGCGGCAACATTGGCCACATTAGTGTGCTTTTAACGCGGATTCTTTCCTCCTTTTCGTCTCATCCCAGATCCTGCCCGGCCCATTTGCACTACCTAATGCACTACATCTTAACGTCTTCGTATCTTCGTCACGGAGTCTCAAGCCAATCGGTCGGTCGTCATCCGGTCTAGTTATGTATCATGACTTACAAATATTCACGGGTGGCTCTCCTCGCGCGTTATCTCTACTCGTTCATTTGACCTGTTGATTTGCAGAACCTCCCAAATGATATGCAAGGGGTACCCCTGGCCCACACTACTGTTTGATCCGTCTCGTTATGCTGGCATAGCGTGATTGTATAAGCCTGCCTTTGACTCTAATTCTACCTCTCTCATTCCCTCATATATTCCTTCTCCTCTTCGTTAACCTCCAAACCCTGGTATATAAGGGTTCTCCAGCTCTACTGTATAGTCAAAAGCTGTTATACTTCGACTCGCTATAACACCCGCATTGCAATCCCTAACTTCCGTACGGTGTTTACTATAACACAGATACGGCCGTTCATTTCCTTCCTACCAACTAACTATACAGTTGCATATCAGTGCACGCTTCCTACGCCCCTTCTTCTGTATGAATGTTCAAATTATATTGGCCAAAGATGCAACTTCACAGCCTCATGGAGTACCCGGTTTTTTAAATACTTGATCTTGTTCTGTCATGCTCTTAGAAGGTTGTCGACCACTAAACATCGACTGGGGCAGTATGGCCCAAGCTGGACAACGGCCCGACAGGTTCGAGACCACAACCCTAACCAGCAAACTCTCATTGCTCCCGGCCGGGAAATGGCTCTAAGTCTCTATATATGATAAATAAATAAATCCGTATATGGAAATGCGGGTATGGCGTTCTAGCTAAAAGATTCTAGGAAGTTCTGATGCGAGTAACTCTGGTCTGGAATGTGGCTTTGCTGTGGCTTTTTGGGGCCAGCCATCATCAGTCAAATAGTCAGTCCCGGTCACAATCACAGTTACAGCGACAGCTAATTGCTCAATTTATGTGTTGTTACTTGCCTTTCTAGTAATTTACAGCGACACTACGCTATTATCGGTCACTCTTCGGCCCTGTTTTTCTTCTCTTCTTTTCTTCTACAAAAACATCCCTAATTGTTATTATTCAGCTTGTAGGCTGGCTAGAATGGAGGCACAGGAGGCATCCAACCCCCATACGCCCCCATGCTTGTTGACTTTAGTCACTGTGACGCGATCAGGGATACCAGTAGCCTCCCGCCAAGACCCTCAATCTCCAGTCTATTCATCTTTACCAGAACACAAAGCAAAAAGCAAACCCAGAACTTCCTTCGATTGCGCTCGCCCAACAGTGTTAGACAGTGCAAGTGATACCCTTCAAATTAACAGACTGTTTTGCTGTGTAGCAACACTGTGAGTGATATTGGTCAGGGAATAGAGCGATAAAGGGACATTACGATATATTTGTATGTGTTTCTCCGTAAGTCTAGCTGCGCTTTATAAAATTATTTTCTACCTAACCGTTTACTAGCCGCTTATATGTATTCACGCATATCGTATTGACATCCCCGTCGTTGGGTTAGCTATATGTACAGATACTCAGACTTGCCACCTTTACCTTCATGGGGGGTGCACTGAACAAGCTACAACGTAAACTTATGGTGTTTGCTTCGTTTAATTACACCACGATATCAACAACCCGCTATGTTCATGATTAACTTCCAGCCATCTGGATCATAGCAACTTCTAGTCAGAGCAGAGTACAGCTATCGCTATACTATCGATATATTTCTACTAGCGGTGGCCCTACCACTTACCATTTGTTTAAAAATAGAATATCCCGTCTCCCTTTCCTCCATGGGGTATACATAGCAAACGAGAATAATCTTTCATGATGAAGAATCTCTCGGAACTACAGATCTATAAGTATTATTCTGCACATGTGAGACGCCACAATGTAGAATACGTCTAGTGCAATTAACATATCACACCAACTACCAACAATGGCTAGCATCCATTCCAGAATTATGTGCAACTATACCTCTAGATAATACGTCAAGGGATACTCAGCTGGAATTCAGGCTAGAAAGGAAAGATAGACAAAAAAAGATCTTCTGGATTGGAATCTAGACTACCAACGGCCATCGTCAAATAACCTTTGGTGCGCCGTAATTTCGAGCACAAGATAGAGAAAATCTTAAAATATTCTATGAATAGCTCAGTTCTACATATCAATCCTATCAACGAAAGCTACAATGTTGTCTCGGCACCCAATAATTACCACTATTGTGTTCAAATGTCCTGTTATCTCTACCAGGGTAAGGGGGGCTCTAGAACAATACAAACTCCAGCATTGCCTGTTATTTTTATTTATCTATTTATCCTCTTGCTCCTTCTTTATATTTCCTCATTTTAATATGAGTCTACATTCTTGCACGATGAAGTTTCAATTATAAGACTTATATTCTTAATGGGAGAGGCGATTTGAGGAAGTTATTCGACACTATTCTGTAACTTCTGGATGATAAGGGTAAGGCCTATAAGGATGAAGTGGGAAGCAAAGAGTGAGAGTGCGGTACCAATTTCTGTTTGCAACATGGTTAGGATCACTGAACCATGAGCGTCGTCATGTGTTGACCTTCTTGCAAGACAACATCTTCAAGTAGTTCTGTCGAGATATCCCCAATCCACACAGGTCTCTAGATGTTTATCTGAGCCACAGCCTTGTTCTGGTCGGTTTCGAATCCAATATGTCTATCGTGTTCTCTATCGTGTTCTCACGATATGCTACTAAAAGATGTCCTTACCAAAGAAGATATTGACCCGTGCTACTGGTTAGACGATGATTTTTCGCCTCTTCATAATTAGTCTAGTCATTCTTTTTTGTGATTAAATTTTTATGAAGTTGTCGAAGTATTTATTTATTTACTTATTTATTTAACGTTTTACGTCTTTACGTGGATCACGTGGACCCGACCCTAATGGATCGTTAGACGTCGAGAAACCCTAATGGTCCTTGAAGATCCCCCCCATAATGAAGGTCCGAACTAAAAAAGAAGAACACAGAAAACAAGAAAAAATTTCGCATGGGGGAAGCAGTGGAGAAGACAATACATTGGAATTTTTTGGATTAAAGTGGCAGAGTCAGGGTTACGGTTTTTTTCTTAGTGGAAGTATACATTGTTTTTTAAAAAAAATTCGTTGAGACAGTGTGAGTTTTTACAGAGATCGGGGACCTGCTGGGGTATTTCCTATTTAGGAAATATATGACCCAGGTAATAGTGAAATAATTGAAACTTCATCGTGCCAACTATATCTAAAAGCAGAGACAAATTCAACATCTTTGTCGCTTTATCTAATTTACTACCGCTCTCCGCGGAACAAGGCAAAATCTCT
>RHDR01000600.1:0-19071 GCA_009806295.1 Davidsoniella neocaledoniae
GACGGCTGGGGAGAGATGCCGGAGTTCATGGGCAGTTGCGCAATCTTATTTGCAGTAGGTGTACTGAGAGGGCCAATGTGCATGGGTGGTAGACGCAGTGGCTGTAGACTCTTTCGGGCCTGTTTCTCGGTCTCGCGCACAGTTTGGCTATGGTAAGAGCTTTTCCTGGTACCGATCTTGCTACCCACCTGTGAAGATACGGTGCCCTCCATGTTGAGTAATGAGCTACTACCAGTAGAATTGCTCTGGAAACTATGTATACTAGATGTGTCAAAAGCCATGCTCAGTTTCTTCTTGTCCAGGAATGTAGCCTCAGCAGGCGAGTCTTTTGGTGATTCGTAAAGCTTGGGAATGGCTGGAACAGGTGGTACATCCTCATCTACGTCATTTGAGGCATTTTGCATCTGGATATTTTGCAACGTGAGGGCTTTGGGGGCCGGTAGCCTTGACGTTGACATGGACTGTGGTATTTGAGGAACCTGGGGGACCTGGGGTATGCGCGGTGCAATAGAGCCCGTGGATGTTCTAACGGTGTTGAAACTAGCGGCAGAGCCCGTAGACAAGCCAGAGCTATATGACTTGCGATGAATATCCGGAGTTGTCCGGGAAGATGATGGGGTCCCAGTGGCTTTTCTGGGTATCATTGATGGGGAACGTGACGAAGCGCGACGTTCGGTTGGTGGTGGGGGTGGAATGTCAGATGTGAGGCCGATTGCAGTAGCGATGCTAGTAGAGCTACCATTGCTTTGGGGGTGGTGCATAGAAAGGCGCTTCATTCTGCGCGCATCTGTAGGGCTTATCGTTCGTGCTCCCAGACCGTGGGCCAGATTCGGGCTAGGCATTCCGGGCATGACAGAGACACGCTTGTTTACAGGCGGCACTGGAGGTGTTGGGCTGGCCTTGAGTGAGGTGTGTTGTGAGCGTAAATGGAACGCTGACAGCCGAGATTTCGGATCCGGAGTAAGGGTGCTGTTGGCGAGGCTCGCCTGAGTTGGCTTGCTAAATGAATGTACAGACCGTGCCTTTGACGCTCTTGAGGTCGAAAGAGTAGATCCCACGAGAGAATCATTGCCAGTGCTGAAATCACAGTCAAGTGAAGAGCGAGTGACGTCTCCCAGTCCGATAAACGATCTGCTACCAGTCAGATCAGACGTTATACTAGGACGGCGAGTCGACGAGCGGCGGCCAAGCGGCTCCGGATCGATTCCGGGGCCAATGGACTTCCGTGGCATCGTTGTCTTGGGCATGTTGGAATTTGATACTGGTGGGTAGTGGCTGCGGCGACGGCCGGGTGTTTGGGTCGTTGGCTGAGGAAGGTCGGAGGTAGCAGGCGAGGTCGAGGGTCTGCCAGAGGTGCTCGGACGGCGTAGAAGCGAGCCAGAGCGAGAGTGGCGGCTCGCGTTGTTGATGTTGTTCTGCGGGATCACAACACGGGTTGTGGCGCCGTTTTGGGACACGTTGGATGCGAGCTGCGAGTGGTCGCCCATCTTGCTAAAGCTGCCGGATGTCAACATAGAGACGGGCGGCGACGGATTGTGGCTAGACGAAGATAAGTGGTGGCTTGAGCCGATAAGAATTCCAGCTTCGGAGGCTACTGGGCCAGACAAAGGCAGGCTGAGGTTGTGGTGAGAGATGGCGCTCGCGGTGGTGTAGGGGCCAAGCTTGAACTCGCCAGAAGAAGCCTCTTCCAAGCTGCTCTGCAGATCGTCAAAGTTGACAGACGGCAGAAAGTCGAAGGGCGAGGCAGTCACGTCGTTGCTCAAATCGTTTTTCATGGAGGCGGCTGACGAGCCAGCATTCCGTCCAAACGAGAACAACGAGTGGTTGTTGGACGAGGATGCACTTAGCATTTGCACCGAGTCGAGAGTTCGAGAAGGAGGAAGGGCGGTCGAAGTCGAAACGGACGAGAGAGAAGCGTTGCTGAATCCACGGGGCCTATATTAAGCAGGACAGAAAGTTAGGGGCATGAACAAGTTAGGTTACGCCGTCTGCAGGGATAGAAGAACAGCCACACCACACACACCATGCAGTTTAGCAAGCAGAAGAGGCAGTCTGCAGTCTGCAGTCTGGAGTCTGGCACTCTAGCAGTTTGACAGTCTTGCAGGCAGTCTCTGGAGCAGTAAAGGCGCACATAAATGGGATACCATGCTTCTAAACAGCAGCAAGAGAGACGAACTGGAGCCGGAACTGGAACTGGACAGGCGCAGGTTGGGGAGAGGACGGTCAGGGAAGAAAAGGCGGAAAGCCAGCAGTTGGCCAGACCAGGAAGAGGGAAGGTTGAATGTGCTATAGTGCACTTATGATGTACAATGTTATAATACTAACCGGCGACGCGTGGGAGAACTAGTAGCGGTTCGAGGACAGCTGGGTGTTTTGCAGGATCCCTAAACATGGGAAAGAAATATGTGTGCTCGCAACAGGACACAGACACACAAGAATAAAGACTGAGAGATTATGGGAGAGGCGACAGTAAAGAAGTCAAGTAAGTCTCTGTCTAGCGGTCGATACTGGCGAACGGCGAGGATGGGGGCCGATTTGATATGACATGGACTGGACAGGACAGGACAGCCCAGTAAACTAGAGACGATGCTAATGCTAATAATGCTAATGCTGATGCTGATGGCGATGCTGACACTGACGGTTATCGGACTGGGCCAGAAGCTAGGCGGTTCCGAATGAATAGTTCGTCGGTCCGCAAAGCACTGTGGAAGTGCAAAGAGTGGCTGCACAAGAAAAAAAGAGAAAAAAAAAAAGGAAAAGAAGAACAAGGGAGGCGATCTTCAACTACGGCGGTGATGGACAAGCCAAGCACGGACTAAACAGAACAAGAGCAGCAACCTTGTGGTTTTCTTCCTATATTTTCTATTTTTTACTATTTTTCCTCGCCAATTCCAGAATCTCAGTCCTGGGCCGGGAAGCTGAGGAAAGAGAATTTCAGATGCTACCGCATGCCGAGAGGGTCGACCAGGTGAGGACAGCGTAGAAGAGAGAGATAGAGTGCCGAGATGAAGATGGCGTGCGAAATATGGACAGCGTGTGCTTTGCTGTGCACTTGTGCGTTCGGCTGGTCGGACGATTATCTTGTTGGTGTTTGGTGGCAGGTGAGAGGATAGATAGACGGATGAAGGGACGATAGATGGGGTGGTGGTCAAGAGAAGGCTGACGCTAGTGGCTTTTACTACTAGTTGTACTAACGCAGACAGACTAGCCTTAAAACTACAGAGCTACAAATGTAAGCTGCAAAAACTGCAATACAATACTTAGCAAAGCTGCTAGCAATCAGCTCCGTACTGGGGCGGCAAAAAGACGATGGTCTTGGCCCAAAGCACGACTTAATACGCAGAGCTATAACAAGCACGATGTATGGTGCATGTAATATATTACATAGTACAATATGTAGTATAAAAAGTGTCCAGTAGAAGGCTGAGCGCTCCTTTCTTAGCCTACTCTGTATACGTTAAGCTTACTACGACTTGACTCTTTGTTTACTTTGGCCAACTAACTGCAACTGCAGGCTTATTGCTACTGCAGCCACTGAAGAGGAGTTTGGAAAAATCCCTGCCTCTTTATTTTTGTCTGTTCTTTTTTTGACCTGTACAGTAACATCAGCGACCGATATTTGCGCTATTCGCTATTCTATCCTATCTTATCAGTGACAGGTTCGTTAGACCATAATCGAAGCCCCCCTCCCCAATAAAAAATTAGAAGAATAATACATGTACAACTAAATAAGCCACTATCTCATCTCTTAGCCCTAGATATGCGCGACCAGATAAGAGGCACGATCATCTCGGTATTGAATTTGTATCAAGTGCGATGTAAACCCATATGTTTCTATATCATGGTTATTATGTACTATGGTTTGTCCTGCTACTGCTATCATTTCAGTGCCTTGAGCATGCTGTGCAGCTGGCAGCCCGGCCGATCGCCAGGTACCGACTACCTCGAATCTAAACCCCCATCCCATGAAGGCAGCCCATAATGTACCGCACGTGACCTAGCCCACCTAATTCACCACTCTAGGGTTTCTGGCGGTACTTTTTGATTTTTTTTCATTTAGTTCCCTTGAACGTTATAGCAGCGCCATAACAACAAGCGAAGTATAGGCTACTTAGCAGTTACAGGCAATAGGAATAGGTCCCAGACACCGCTTCGACTCTGGCTACACGCAAGACACAATAATATTATCCTGTTGATTCCAAACCGCTAAAAGGGGGCGGCGAACTACAACTAACCTATACACTTTACCGTACGTCTTTGATTATCAAACAGACAGGCAAAACGAAGAAAGACACAAACATCATATCGTGACACCTTTGCACGTCAGCCGTCTCATACAAGCTATCTACAGCCTTTTTTTTGTGTGTTCAGACGGTGATTCTGTTGCTTAGTTACAGCGGGTAATGCTGGCTACGATCATCGTTCCATTGATCATCGTTGCTATGGAGTGAGCAACCTCTATCCAAGTGTCAAAGAACCTAGCCTCTCACCTATCTTGTAGCTGAGGCACTACTCTCTTCTCTGCCTCTCCTCTAATAGCTCAAATTAGCAGAAGGTCTTGTTAAGATACAAGCCAGGCCTAAAGACATCGCAAGCAAAATTCCAGTGGCAGGGAGAGGGGAAAGATTGCGAACAAAGAACAAAAAAAATTAAAAAAAAAAAGCTCAGGGGCTGGTCAAATATACTCAGACACCCGTTGTTACTAAACGCTATATAACAATGTCTAGTTAAATATAGTCTCATTGTTAAGACCCATATCCCGACCTTCTACAGATTTTTACGCTCCTACTTTGCTTATAAGCTCCATGTCGCCTGTTCTCGCCTGACGCTTAACGAACTAACGCCCTTTTCTTATGCTCTATCCAGAGGCCCTTTGATCCTTTTGTGCTGGTCAGCTAGCTGGGACCAAACTCCGTCACCTAGAGCTACTATCTTATAGTTCAGTTATCCAGAGACGCAAGATCCAGGAGAACGAACGCAGGCTAAACCGAAGGCTTATTGGTCTATGTGGCTACAACTAGATGACACTCATCTTTAGAGCATCTGCTTACTCAAGTAGTGTAGCTAGAGTTATCTAGATTATTGTGACAGCCATTGGTGATAGTCGTCATCTTCGGTCATCTACCCGCTCGTTCAAGGTGTAGATTCCGCTAAGCTAGCCTTTCTTGGATGATACTACAACTTTGTATAGCCAAATCAAGATGGCTTCTGTAAAACTCCACACTCTACAGCCCAAGCTCGTATTAAACTGAGCTCTAGTCTCAAAATGAGCACCTTCGTGATGGGTTTTGGCTCGTGTTTGCCCTAAAGGGGAGCCGATCTAGGATACAAACATAAACAACGTACAATTGAAATGGCTGAGCCCTTTTGGGCCCTTTTACCCAAGAAACGACCAATTATCGAAGTGAGACAGAAATGAATTCGAAACCTAAGAAATCATGTAAAAGCCTCTCATTCTTCCTTTTGGGAAGATCCAATTAGCCAGTTATCAAGATGCCTCATAAACCATAGGCCAACTAGCTAGCTAGACAACGAACGAGTCAAACGGCATCCTAGGGGGATAGATGGGCTGCCCAAAAATATTGCGGGCTTCTTCTCTAGTCAGGGTCATCCAACTTACTCGTGCAACAGAACCGATTTAGCCAGCTAATATACAAGTAATGAAAGGCATAACTATTGCTTATCTGCCATGCTGCTAATGAAATACATACATGTAGCTTGCCAGTTTAGTTCGTAAGATTGGAACGATACAGCATTGAGATTAAGTCATCAGCGATTGCGCTAAAAAAGGGTTCAAGCCAGAGGTTTATGCGCAATGGCCTTGTTCATTCCCTACCTCGACCATTTTCTCCCCCAGTTGATGTGTCTATAGCAACAAGTGAAAATGCAAAATAAATCTCCTAGTCTGCTTATTTTTTTTATGTGCCATGTGCAACAATATGTGAGATTAATATGCAATCTTACATTACAAAACTATACAGGTTTGAGTGTGTGCTTCATTACTGTTTGTCAAGTTTTAACCTCAAGCGCCCATCGAAACAAAAACAGCAGGTATACAATACATATGGTAGGCACTGGAGTTTATTACTATCAGCATGGCCTTTAATTAATACTTATCTATATATACATATTAGAAGCAGGCAATTCGCCACGGCTCAATGGACGTTTCCTTTATCTTCTAATTGTCAAAATATCAGTTGCAAAAGTCATGGGCAAGCTGGAATCTGCCATACAGAATACAATGACAAAACCTACTGAGCAAGGGTCTTCTTACAGTTAGTCGCTAATATTGGCAACTTTGTCCGTCTCTTGTTTTGATATATGGATTCATTGGACATAATAAGCATGATACTATATAACACTCTACAGCCTGGTCATTAGCTAGAACAAATAAAGAAGGCAGCTAAGAAAAAAAATAGAAAATCAAGATACAACATGGAAAAGTTGCGTGTGACCTCTTATCCGGTACTTTATAATTAAAGTGTGACACTAGCACCAGCTCTTTCTGCATAGGCTGATTTTCTTGCCACGACTGATACAGATCAGTTGATGCTTATGATACATATAGTTTTGGGATCCAAATAAGTTACTGTAGCTGTAGAACTAAACTTGTTAAAGCCCGGGTCCGAGCTCGTTTCTTTGCCGATTCGAAATACTTCTCGTCTACTTCTTGCGTTCTAAACAAGTATATAGTACACATTACTGGCCAACTCCAGATAATAGTAACAATAACAAGCGTAGATAAAAGCACAAAAGTATCAAAATATGCCCCATACACGGTCAGTCACACATTATATATTTGTATATGATCTTACCAACAGCCACGGTCTCCCAAATTACTTTGTGACTGGCACTTGACAGTTCCTCTAAAATAGCATATAAGCAGTAATCAAAGCCTATTTATTCATAGACGTTACTTTGGACCGTCATTCCTTACATCGGCACCCCCTGAGATCACCGCATTGTATGGCTTACACAACTATGCAGCTACAGGATGCATTTCACATTGTATAAGATCGGTATCTCACAGAGCATCCATCTCATAAATGAATGTGATAATATCTACCGGAATTTTGTTTGCCTGGATACTCATTTGCAAACTTGAGGCCAGTTGGCTCTTCACCCAGGAGTAATTATACATATACTATTAAACAGTCCTTTTTCTTCAGGGTCCTATGTATAACCAGATTAAGCAAATACCATTGACTTAATGGTACCAGTAAGAAAAACGAAGGTATGTATGTAGGTGGTGATGTGATACGATAACACATGAACATCTAATCTAGAACAGGTTTCTTGGTGATCATGACCTGCAAAGGGTAACCCCCGGACTGTCTCGTGGATATTTTATATATTCAAGGAATAAAAGAAAGCTAACGAAGGATACAGCCATGATCAGGCGATTGGGGGTTTCAGGGTCACTTCTGACGGTTCTTTGAGTAAATCCAACTATATAGGCACATAGAGGGATGTCTTGCTCTAGTTTTATGTCATCGAACATGGAACCTCGAGACGAGATTTCAACTCAACTAGTTAATTAGCTATGATAAAACCCTAGAGAGACCGCCAGAATTATACAACCTCAAAAGAAGAATAATATAGCGCGGTATTTCAAGCAAGGCCCCCAGTACAATTACTTGACCGCCATTTTGATGGACTTTCCATAGTTGTCTAATATACGATGACTTAGTTGGGGTTTTTTGCTGTATAAACAATCCTTCATCCAGTAAACTGCATTTACCATCAAACTAGTTGTATTGTAAGCGGGTTTTTTTCCAAGATAGAAAAGAAAAAAAGACAGAACATCAAAGGCACGAATCTTTGAGGCTGGGATTTTTTGTTCGAGTATGAAACCCGCCAGAAAATAAATTCAGAGGCTGGAAAACCCAAAAGTGAACACTTAGGGTTAAATACACAGCTGTGAGTTTGCGATTTTAGCCATATGCATGTGAAGGAATGGGCAAGTGTGCGTTGCCGAGCATAGTTGTTGGCTGTCCAAAGACTTAAAAAGCGTTAACAGGCTGCTTGAACAACGCATAGCTACAGAAGCTCGTCATAGAAAAAGGGAAGCCATTATCACGGAACGAAGGCAGAGGATGCGGATAGAATATCCAGGGCTTATTTTCGTGTTTAACTAGAACAGGAACTAAGACTAAGCTTAGTACGTACGCTTTGTAAAACTATAGCCTGATGACTAGCCGGGAAGCAGCTGCTGCCAGCTGGCAGACGGTCATTTGACCCAAACCCCAATTTCTAAGCCAAGAGCAACGTCGTGCAAGCATTAAACTCGTGGCATCGGTCATTTATACAAGTATCTATCCGTTATCATCAAACCTTTTGTTACATGCTATAATACACTTGGTATCTTTTATACTCACATGAGCGCCTTTGTTGTGTGTATCGTTAGGCCTGTATACCTTGGTGTCTTCACAAGATATATCTTCCTATCTTGTGGCTTGATCGTGAGCCGTTCTTGACGTGGAGTATATCTCTATGCAACGGTGTTTCTACCACAACTAATATTAATAGTAATACTACTTTTCCACGGCACATATTGATACTATCAGTTGCTGCTTACACGTGTAACCAGTGGCTGATCCTAAAGCGGCTGTATAGAGCCTAACGCTAGCTGGCCAAGTGTTGAAGATAGCCCACCATTCGCCTCAAATTTGACCTTCTTGCATCTATATCTGCTGCATTTAGTTGCTTGTATGCATGAAGGCATAACCTTGGGATCCGTGGTAAACCATACTAGAACACATCTCCTTGCATATACATACGTCTTGCTGCAACAGAGGCTAGACCCTATATTCACTTTTCGCTTTTACAACTATATGCACGGCTAAGAGACAACTCAATTTGCAGCGAAGCGAGAAATTCTTATAGGCCGATGGACGACTTCACAGCGGATCTTTTTGTCAGCCGTGGCGTATCGCCTGAACGGCTATCTGACACCATTAACAGTGGGTATATCCAGGAAACCTACGACGATTCCAGTCTCCAGCACCACCAGAAACGCTCACATAGCCACCGGATTACCTCTAGTACAGACTTGAACGATAGTCACCACCGAGACGACAAGCAACGGAGCACAAATGTCGATGATGTTCCACTGAATGCAAGCCAACAACCAGTCAAGGAAAACAGTACCACCACTAGCCCTGCACAGGGTGGAATCAGACAGCGAATGGCGTCAATTCGTGACAAAGCCTCGCTGCAGGACCGTCTGCTTGAGAAGTGAGTTTCATTCTGATACTGTCCCAAGCCACTGTACTACAAAGCACAAGCACATGCGAAAAATGGAAACACAAGTAGCCATCACTCTCTGTTCCGTATATACAGAGAGAGAATGTATGAACTTGCTTTCAAACATGTCCTTCTCTCTATCTACATCCAACCATCAAGGCCCGTTGTTTCTTATAACATGAAAGATGCGGGACAAGAAACGCAAACACCGCAGTTCTCGTGAATTCGTCGCTGACCTCAAGTCTTTCTCTATCAAAAGAGTGCTATCCCAAATCGTCCCCGAAGATGAGCATGCCGCCGCTAGCTGGCCCGCCATGCAGGGCACAGGCATGGAGTTCTACGAGAACCGGCCCAACTTCAACATAACGACCATGTCGAACAACTTCCGGCGCTTCAACGCTCGCATAGGTGTCGTATTCAAGTTCCAAGAACAAGTTGTGCGCATAATCACCTGGCAGCGATACTCCCACACACTATCCGTGCTTGCAGTCTACAGCTCGTCTGTCTCGACCCGCACCTCCTGCCCATTCTCCCGCTCGCCGGCCTCCTTCTCGGCGTCTTTATACCGTCCTTTTTGGCGCGCCATCCTGCGCCTCCACAAGGTCCTGAATCGCTCATCTACTCGCCGCGTGGTCCGCCGCTGGCACCCGCTCGTACCGTGAAGCCTGCGAAAGAACTTAGTAGGGACTTTTTCCAGAATATGCGCGACTTGCAGAATTGCATGGATGACTTTTGCGTCGGTCATGATCAGGTCGTAGCTACTATCGTGCCCATGACGAATTTTAGCGACGAGGCTTGCTCGTCGGCTGTATTTGTTTTCATGTTCGTGGCTAGCGTGTTGATGTCTATATCGGCGCATTTACTGCCGTGGCGCATGCTCTTCCTGATCGGCGGCTGGGTCGTCATCGGTACTAATCATCCAGTCATTGCACACATGCTAGAAGCCACGCACCGCGAGCATGTCGAGCCACAAGAAGCACTAGCTAAGCGATGGCTAGACACATGGATTCAACGCGATATTCTCCTCGACAGCGCGCCGGAGACCCGCGAGGTCGAAGTCTTCGAACTACAGCGTATGGATCCGATGGCTGGTGAATGGGAGCCATGGCTGTTCTCACCATCACCATACGACCCGCTATCTCAGCCGCGTATCAACCAGGAGCGACCACGCGGAACACGCTTCTTCGAGGATGTTTTGCCGCCAGACGGTTGGGATTGGAGCGAGAAGAAATGGGTGTTGGATCTATGGAGTCGTGAGTGGGTAGAAGACCGTATCATTACAGGCGTGGAAGTCGAGACGGAAGGCGAACGGTGGGTTTACGATATGCACAACGAGACCGATCATGGTGGTAGAAACATGCTGCACGACGATGCGTCGATCGAGTCGTCGTCGTTGCCATCTTCAGATGGACATGCAGATGCTATTGGCAAACCATATAAGAATCCGTACCAGTCATGGGAAGAAGGAGACGGTGTTGGCAGACGAGGAGAGTGGCGGCGGAGACGTTGGGTTAGGGTTGTGAAACGTCAGCAGGTTGAAGACGAGCTTTAAGGAGACGGTCTAGGCATGAGCAGAATGTCGACAGGCTTGATTATTCCATCTATCTTACGGAGGAAACACAGTACACAATATCAAATGGAAAGAATGCAGGCATGATATTATATTGAGAAGCTATGTAGCAAGTAGTACGAGTAAGTAAATATGAGGTACTCGGTAGTAGTAGAAGTAGTAATAATATGATTATCAAATTTCTTTATAAACGTCATGAAACATCGGCAAGTATAGTTTGCGGTATTAGCTTAAAAACCAGAGCATTTGAAAAGATAGTCCGTCCCTGGACATATCGGGAGAAACAACAAACAAAATGAATGCTCTGTATCAAATGAGGTGAAATCAAGGCGCAAAAAAAGAATCCGTGAAATATGAAGAAACCCAACGCCACATGTAGAGGAATAACTTGTCCTGCTGATACGAAAAAAGGAACAAAACACGAGATGGAAAACAATGAAGAAGAAAAAAAGCAATACCAATACCGATCTAGAGTACCGATGTTCGACCCTATACGAAGAACATTTACATATAAAGAAGATGATTCAAATATGTGCCAAGCATGTATGTATGGTCGATTATATACTCCGGCCTATGCCGTACCAGACAAAATAAAAGGGAGCCAAGGACTTCTCTCACCCCATCTATGGCAACTGAGTAGGGGTAGAAACAGTATCCAGAGCCGCAATGGGGAAAGATGCAGGTACTGGAACCTGCGTAGTTGACGAGGCAGATGAGGTCTCCTCAGGAAGAACCATCTTATCTAGGATAGCCATGATGAGAGCCGTCTTGCCACGGCCGTCGTCAATGTCATGGGCAACCTTACGGGCACGCTCGATAAGCACGTTGACGACTTTTCGCGTATAGGCAAAGCTGCCCATGCTTTCCATGTAAGCAACCGCATAGCGTTTGACATCAACGTCTGTAGTTTTCTGACGTAGGATGTTGATAAGGCGTGTGTTGGACTCGTCCTTTCTAATCGCGTGGATAACGGGGAACGAAAACTTCCCTTCTGTCAAGTCTTCACAGAGACCCTTGTTGTCGGAGTACTCGGGAGACGACAGGTTCAGGTAGTCATCGCGGATCTGGAAAATGAGGCGACCAGGTTGACAAGCGGCACACAGTCGACGAGAGAGCGAGATTCAGCCTGCATCAACTTGATGCCCAGACGGAAGAGACCGCCGGTCTTATTACTGACCATCTCGAGATAGTCCTCCTCCGAGGGGCACTTGAGGTTATCACGCCAGAACAAATCCATGCCCTGGCCACGGTGCAGGTGCAGCAGCTCATCAGCAAAGATGGTGATGGTGTTTGGACTACGGAGCTTCTGCACCTCCTGCAGAGCACAGAAGTAGATGTAATTGGACGAGTTGATGGTCTGGGGAATACCAAAGATGTTGTGGGCCACAGGCAGACCACGACGCAGCGAGGACGAGTCTTCGACATCATCAATCAGCAGTGACGCTGTGTGCAGCATACCAACGACCTTGGTAATGATGGCCAGGCTATCTCCGGGCACCTCTAGCCACACATCGAAGGCCTTGATCAGCTGGGCACGGAAGTCCTTTCCGGGATGGTCATACAGGTACTGGAAGGGCCCAGCCACGATGTTCTCCTTGTTGGTATTCCACAGCCTCCGGCCGACGAAGTCGAGGTCCTCGGAGGCATAGCGGTTAGGATCGTTATGAGACATGGCGACAGGAGTAGCTGAAGATTGCGGAACCTGACGAGAATGCGAGCGCGAATGTGAAGTATACGAATGAGATCGAGAGTGTGAGTACGAGTACGACAGAGATTGTGAGCGAGAGCGGATGCGGGCGCCTCCAGAAGTCGATGCAGCAAGGCCTGAGAGTGACGATTCAGATGATGGTGACGAGGATGGACTGGCAGCTTCGGGGACTTGGGCCAGTTTATATGCTACTACAGACGAGGACGGCAATATGCCTAGCGCTGGCTGGCCGGTCGACGATGTTCGCGGCGGGATATAGGCTGGCGGCGCAGGCGTATTCGGCGATGTCGAGCCAAAAGTTGCGATAGAGCCGATGGTCGAGGCAGTTGAAGGTGCCGACGGCAGATTATTCGTTGGTTGAATTGCTGACGATGTTTGGCTGTGGCGATGACTCTGGAAGTGATGATGGGTTGGCGCATGTGACATCTTGTCCTTGTCTCTGGACAGACGCTTGTACCATTGCATGATGGGCCAGCGAAATCCGAATAGCGGTGCTGGTACTGGATTTGTAGTTGTCGCCGGTGGTTGCGCACGCTACTAATTAGTGGGTTTTGCGTCTTGGTACGCCGTTTTAGCGCCGTCTAGCTGCGAAGATAGCCTGTATCTTGTAGCCTAGCTTCCCTGTTTTTTTTTTTTTTTCGCTAATGACGTCTAATTGCAGAGCTAGCTTAGCTAAAAGCGAAAACTTTGGGCTCTATAACACTTAGCTTTACCAACTGTGATTCGTAGGGAAAAAAATATATATAAGGCTTACACTAGAGTCGATAGAGGGTTCTGAATAAAGTTTGACAGCCAAGATGATCGTAGGTGGTCAGAACAAACTTTTTTATTCTTTTATTCAAGAGGAAATAAATAAAATATTCAGATCAGACTGCAGTCGGCGAAAGAGGGGTTCGAACTCCAAGAATGAAACGAAACGAAACCAGATGCAAGGCAAGGCGAGGCCCAGGCTTTGTTCCTTCTATGTATCTTCCTAAGCGTTGCAAATAAGCTACAGCTATCAACGACGACGATAGTGGCAGATTTTGGCGATAGGAGACCAAAAAAAAAATACGCAGTCCGCCTCTATATCACGACTAACAGTAAGAGGTGGCACACGGTGTCTTGAGGGGGTCAGTTGGTTGATTGGTTTATTTCAGGCTCCAACCGATTTGGAGATGAAAATAGAAAGGTGTTGACCACAGATGAAGCGAGAAGGATATATCGTCTATATGGCGGACGTAGCTCAACAAAGCCCGATGTATATAGATGCTCGGAGAATCAAGTAAGAAAACGACATAAGCAGGAAAGAAGAAATCAAAAAAGGAGACGGTTTCTTAGGCGTTTGTTGCCAGCATGTGACGAGACAGGCGGCACCGTTTTGAGGCTTACGATGAGTTTCGGTTCTTAGTCAAGAAAAAAAATTAGAGAAAGAAGCTTGCTCTAAGTGGAGACGTTTGACTTCGTTGATTTTCCGTTGTTCGTAAAGAGGTATAGAAGAAAAAAAATAAGATAAAAAAAAAAAAAAAAAGGAATTATTAAAAATTAAATAAATAGTAATGTAGATAGTCTACAGAACAGACGATGTTCATTCAGATATGAAAAAAATAAAAATAAAATAAAAATAAAAAATAAAAAATAAAAAACACTCTAATCACAGCACACTTGTGATGAACAGCAACAACCAAAGACGAGATAGTTCTTGAACAATCTAGAGAAAGAAAAAGAACAAGAACAAGACGAAGAATCTAGTTCTTCGTTCACACGAGCGCTGCTGTTGCTTTTGATTGATGGACCTTGAGCCTTGAAGCAAGCAAGGGAAAAGAAAAAAAGGTTGGTAATTCAAGGCACAATGCTTCTCTTGAGCTTGTTGAGCTAATATCCAGTCAGAAAGTGACCGTGAACAAGCAAGATGTCAAAGGGACCCTAGCCCCCGAGAAATGAACCCACGGTGGAAAATGGAGGAGATAAAATAAATAACTACACCGTTAAATAATAATGTTGTTTGTTGCTTGTGATCTCTTGAGGCCTGTCATTCGGCTGGTTAATTAGTTCCTGGCCTCTCTGATTTATAAGAATTTATTTATACTTGGCTCTTTTATCCCCTTCTTCTTTTTTTTTTTTTATTTTTTTTTTTTACATCGCCATCATCCATTCATATATCCTTGCTTGGCCTAGTCACTACGTAGTTTTTCTGTCATTTATGAAGCCCGTATCTAGTCCTAGTTCAGGCTGTATATCGTGTTGTATGTCTTGGTCTGCTGTTAATCTCGTACGTCCGTCTCTCCCTATCATGTACGGGGGGGGGGGCAATCAAGGGAAACATAAGAGAAAAAGAAAGAAGAAGAAAGAAGGAAGAAGGACTCTATCTCGAAACCAAAATATTATATATTACAGGGCATATCTACAAAATTCCCATGACCTACTTTGTTATTCACGCAACTCTCTTACAGCATCTTCGAACCTTTTTGTATCACATGTTGACTCGTCGTCATGAATAAGTCACACGCTATGAATATTAGTACCGAGTTTAGAGAGTGTCTTATGAACTATTCTTATGAAACTCGTCTTATGAACGGGGAACCCAATCCCTATAGACAAGAAGAGATATAGTGCTATCCAGGAGTAGTAAGATGGCTTTTTTTTCTGGGAAACTCAGCACGGGAACTTACAATTGTAGTTGTAGTAGCAACCGCACATATTAACCATTAACCAAAGCTCGAGCCTTATAAATGCTGGCTATATCGGAAGGTTATAAGAGTAAGCAAGCAAGTGCGGTAATTGAAAAGCTCAATGACACCATGGTCCAACAACATTATATTCGTAGTTTTCATCTTTCATAAAAAAAAAATGTGAGTACGTAACATCGAACATCAAGGCCTCTTCTACTCAACCCCAGAGCTGGAAAGCTTTCTACCATGTTGGTTTAATTTTTTTCTCTTTCTCTTTTCTCGTTTCTAGCTTACTTTCGTCTACTCGCTTTCATCAGACCAAAAATAAAAATCAAAAATTAATCAAAAAGAACCCTCGTTCTCCTTGGTCGAACCAGACTAGCCAGCCAGGACCACCCCCTGAAGTCAAGTTACCTTTGGGCCCTCTTGTGCCCTGTGTAGGATAATGTAGACTTGACAGGGCATTAATCTGTTAATCTTGCATATTCCCCATCGTGGAATTACCGGCCCGCTTTAGGCTGTCTTTGGACTGATCATCGAGCTTTTGGTGTCGTCTATTGTTGGTGGTTAGCCTAGTTATAGAGCCAAAGCTGAACAAAGTTGGCGCTCGGCCCTGTTAGCGCCATTAGAAACAGATTGATGGGTCCGAAGGAGAATTTTTGTTAATTACTGGGTTATTTTATTAGGGAATCAGCAGCAAAAGCAATGAGACGCTGGGCAAAGGTTGATTTTATCAAGTCATTATGTTTGTAGACTCACGATTTATGAAAGCGTCATGTATGAGTTCGAACATGGGCAGAATTCACACTTATAGTTATACATATAAATAGCAACCCTAATTATGTGTACATAACCCTATCTACGCCCCGTTGCCATGTCACTTTGTTCCCTATTAAAGTAAGTATAAACAACAAACAACTCAATAAAGCGGTAAATCATTTAACTAAACCAACCACGTCAAGCTAGCTCGCTTGTACAGCTGCCCCTGGCCTTGTTTAATAAGTGTCCAATAAACGTTGTGCCGACTGCGAGACAAAACAATTGACCCTGGCTAAACCTGGTGACATAATTTCTGTCTTCTTTTCTGTTCTCCTAGTATCATTTCTCCTACCATAAACAACTAACTGTTCTTCAATCAATCATTCGGACGCACTGAACCATTCCTATTCTTGTGCTACGATAATAGTTTGGTTCACATCCGAACATCCCGTCCATTGCGTCTAGCGCATATTCTCTCTCTATCGTGACGACTTTGGCTGTTGCAACTATCCTGTCCTCTCTATTGTGACAGTGCTATATACGCTGTATGCCGTGATTTGGTCTAGACACTCGCCCTTCGGCCAATCATCAGCTTGTTTGTCTTTGGCTGCGAATTTGTTGTGTCGTCTGAGATGCTAGTGAGAGACTGTTAGCCTGGTAATATTGTTTCTCAGTCTCCCTTGGAATCCGCAATATCTTCTATCTGTATCGCACGACTCATCCTTTATTAGTTTCAGCCAGTCTGTTTGCCGGCCGCCTCTTTTACGACAGTGTTTGTTTACTTTTGATTATTATTTTTCTTTTCGCCTGTCTCTTTGATTCATTCTATCTTGCTCTCTTCTTTAGCCAACCAATCAACCACTAGTCATGGAAGCTCTTCTCTCGCTAGCTTTTGACAATCTGTCGTCCTACGACGGACCTAAAGTGCGCAAGGGTCTGCGCCAAGTTGAAGGCCTGTTGGCGCAGATATGTCTATCACAGCAATCTTCGGCTTCGTCACCTACTGGCGACCCGCCATCAGCTGCCACGCAAATCCCGGGCCATAGCAGACGCTCGTCAACGGCAACTACAGATAGCAGTGGCTCAGCACAATCACAGCAACCACAACAGCAGCAACATCAGAACAAGGGCTTGGTTGATATCGGCGACGACCCGGCCTTTCAACAGTTTTTTAAGTTGCAGGAAGGCTTTGAGTGGAACGTAGCCCTGCGTCTGATCAACACTCTAGACCGTTTGATGGGGAAGGGCGATGATGGCCAGAATGACCTGCTGATCTTGAGCTCGCTGGACCTCATACAAGGTGTCTTACTCCTCCACCCGCCTAGCAAAACGTTGTTTTCTCGCGAGCAGCACATGAACGTGAGTGGCCAACAGTCCGTTTGGAACTAAAACATGCATATGCGATATACGTGACAAAGTACCGGTTTTCTAATGCTTGCCATATAGCTTCTTTTGGATCTTCTTGAGCCTGTGAATTGCCCCGCCATTCAGTCCGCCACCCTGCTGACCTTGGTCGTGGCTTTGATCGATATGCCCATCAACACTCGCACATTCGAGGCTCTTGATGGCCTTCTGACCGTCACATCTCTGTTCAAGTCACGATCCACTTCCCGAGAGGTCAAGTTGAAGCTGGTGGAGTTTCTTTACTTTTACCTTATGCCTGAGAACCCGGCTAACGGGCGAGCTGTGCGTGGCCCAGGTTCATTGCAAGCTGCCGGTAAGCCTAATACTGGCAAGTCTCCTGCAGCTGGCTCATCTTCGGCTAGCTCAGCCGGATCAGAGTCGACGCTCCTGGAAGAGGACTCGCAGATCTTGACGACGATGGAGAAACAGGAAATGCTTGCGCTGTATCTTAGCAACGTCGACGACCTCGTTAAAGACCTGAGGGTCTGCACGCCCTTTGGCGGTGTGTGCTGAAGATGATAATGCATACTGTCTGTAGGAACATCGGCTTTCTCTCTTTTCTATAGATGAAACTTTTCTTTCTTATTCTGTATCAGTCATAGAGGCGTTTTGGGATTATCCAGACGTAGTTGTATTTAATGCGAAATGAAAAAAAATAGACTCTAGGCTTCTGATATATAGCCTGCTAATAAAGTATGTACTCATATGTAGCTACGAAATATTACATATCATTTACAGGAATGTACATGTCCCGTTGTATCTTGCGACATCAGTTGTTTCTAGTCATATAAACCTGACCGACCAAAACCATACATGCCACCGCCATAGTTGCAACGATTAACGGGAAATTGTATTTAGCGAAATCCCGGGTGCCGACATAAATATACTTGCGCTGCAGGATATCTCGCCAAAGAAGACCAGCTAGTGAGGCACTGAAGGCGATACTAAAGGCGCCAAAGTTGAGACCGATGGCTAGACTGTAGATTGAGGCCCAGAAAGTACGATCAGAGATAGTGTCTTCAGAGTCAGCATGGATGGATTGCCAGGACTGCAAGATACGACAGAGGAAGATGGCGGTGCCGATATTGGTGCCGGCGAACTAATAGGGAGTAAGTTATTAGCGTTGTGCATATATATATAGGGAACATCAAGAAATAATAGCATAAAGATATTTATAGCAAGCTTCGTTTCACCTACATTGCATAGAAGAACAGAAACAAGTCCCATTCCGAACACGGCACCTACAGTTCCTGTCCAGCTCACCCAATGATCCCAGCCGTGTGCAAAGATAGGAACCCAACCTTTAGTCACGAGGGCTTGAACCAACACAAACATGGAGAAGGCAAAGGGAATCAGAGACAACGGGAGATGGGCCAGCACGAATGTAGCGGTGGGAAAGGTCTCGCGTAGCCATTGCCAGACAGAGATAATTAGCGAGACGAGAGTTTGAGGAGGCGGCGTAGAGTTGGCAATCGTCGGCTGTTCTTTATCTATAGGATTAGATAGAGTTTGAGGCACATTCTGAAGTGATGAGAGCATTTTTTCACCGTTGGTCATGTTTAGAACAACATTGTGAGATTCTCGGGCTAGACGTCGTGATTCTTCTCGGTGTAACCACCCATTACCGAGATCCCAGATAAGCATGATGACAGCGGCTGGTAACGTGACCCAAAACACAGGCGTTCCCTTGCCCGTTGGCTTCGTGGCGTTCAAGACCAGCACAACGATTAGCG
>RHDR01000601.1:0-19037 GCA_009806295.1 Davidsoniella neocaledoniae
GGCATGATGCCTCGCGACGATGGCTACGGACAACCACCGCACCCCGGCTACTACGCCGGCCGCTACGGCGCACCTATGCACGCCGGTGTGCCTCCTCACTACCAACCACACATGCCCCACGGCTACGGCAACTATGGCCCCTACGAGCAACAGCGCTTCGACAGCATCACCAACGGCGACATGAAGCAGCGCAAGCGCCGCGGAAACCTGCCCAAGGAGACCACCGACAAGCTACGCACCTGGTTCATGGACCACCTGAGCCACCCGTATCCTACTGAGAACGAGAAGCTCGAGCTCATGCGCATCACTGGCCTGCAGATGAGTAAGTCTATAAGCCCTACATCACGAGTTCCGCATATCAGAGTGACCATACTAACAAAGCCCCCTTCTACAGATCAAATCAGCAACTGGTTCATCAACGCCCGCCGTCGCCAGCTTCCCAACATCATGAACAACGTTGCCCGCAACGAGTCGGAGATGCGCGGCTACAACTCTTCTAAGGGTTCTAGCGTACCTCTCAGTGACGGCGACAACGGCAGCGTGTACGGCGACTCATACAAGCGTACTAGCTTATAGAGAGTCTAGCTATACGGCTCGTCCTCCTCGTTCTTCTCTTCTTTGCGCATATTTTCTTTTCTTTCATCTTCTTTCTCGTTCCTTGGGAGCACCCTGAATATTAAACCGCTTCATCTTGGTTTCTATAACTATTCTGTTTTTTTCCTTATCCTTTGTCACTCATCTTTTGGTTTTCTTGTTATGGGGGTACACGCACATTTATTCCTTCGGGAGGTTCTTCACGGGTCGGTTCTACTATTGGTTTTTGCTACGGCTCGACGGTTCTCACACTTTGCAACGCACACATCTTTGTTTGTTCTCTTCACTGTTTCGGTTTCTCTCTTATTATCTTTTTGCTGTTTATTGCTCGGAGTCTCAAAGTCTTTGGTCGACTTTTTTCTTTTTTCTTTATATTCATGGCTAACAAAAAACGCCCATTTTCCCTCTTATCTTCTTCTCATATTGTTATGGTATCACGGCAGCATTATTCACTGCCAGCAGTTTATTTCTTGTTTTCACCAGGCAACGGAACGGAAACGGACGGCGCATGCGTTATTACTCGTTTTTTCAGATTATGTTTTCTTTTCTTTTTGCTTCTAGACCGGTCTCTTTTTGTTTTATCTATCATTATAGATGATAACAAAGTCTCAATTTCTTACATAATAGTATTTGAGCCTTATTTTTTCTTTTGCTTGTTTCCTGCCCATCTCGCTATTGGTTGGCGATATTGAAATATTCCCCCATCTTCCTGTCTGTATCCCATCCAATGATGAACGACCTTCAGTTTATTTATTTGTCTACTTGTTTGTTTTTTCCTCTTTACAGATTCATGTATAGAACGGATGGAGCTTTTTGGGCAAGTGTATAAAAAAAAGTCTCGTACTCAGATATCTTTCTCGTGTCTTTTATTTCTATTTTTGCTTTTCTAGCCTCCAATCTGATAACACGCAACGAAGTTATCGATTGTTCTCGTCTTATCATTGCGCATTTTATTAAATAAATATCAATGACCCTCAAACAATATCTTAACTTTCACACTTATGAACAATATCTGTTACCATCACTACTACTACTACTACTACTACCAATATAACCGGGGCTCGGTCACTTGAGACTTCCGGTCTGACAACATCAGAAAAATCATGAGCCTTTTTGATTGTCGTTACAACAATCAAAAACATGGCCTTAACCTTGGTTTAGCGATACGCAAATAGAAAAAAAAAAAAAAGAAAAGAAACGTGCCAGAGCGGCTTGGAACTACTCAGAATAGCAAATCTCCTCCATATAACATCACATATCACTTTACTAACCTTGCCCTAGCCAAGCTGTTATGTTATTCTTCTATTTTGTCCTCTATATATCTCTTGTCGGACACTGCCTCGGTGCAAGCGAGAGACAGAACGCATCTAGAACAGACAGGGCATGTAAGATTCCACAAAATTCAATGAGTGCAAGAAGTTATAGAGATCATAAAATAACGAGTAAAAAGAAAAATATGACTTCCGCTTCCTTTTAGTAGAATAGTATGACGTGATAATGGAGAGGTTGAAAAAAAAGACCAAAAATGCTAGTTAATCACTCAATGCTTGAGATGCTTTCTCTTCTCAACTTAACTGCTATGCTCGAATCACTAGAACAAGTATGATTTTTGTCTATAAGGGATCATTTGACTCAATGTTAGGGAGGGAAAAGAAATAATAACAGCTTCCCTAACCAAGCCACCATGGGCAAATGAAAGGCAACAAAAAACATTACGAGAGAACTTCACACTTTTGGTAAAGGCCTTGATATGAGACAGCCGGACAAAAGAAACTTTTTTTAATTCATTAATCTTATGGAGCTATGAAGACAAAAGAAACTTACTTGTTAGTAATAGTTAACTATTTGATCTTTGTTTTATTTTCCTGTTCTTCATTCTTCTCTCTCCCTCTCTCTCTCTTTTCTCTTAAATATCAAAGTTAACCCAACCTCCCCTCAGTCTTTGTAAGTCTTTGGTTGACAGCAAGATGACGCCTATCTGGGTGTCAAAATATGACGGCTAACTACAATATTGACATGATCTTTAGATATCGACTGATTATCTTTTTTGGGATCTTAGATTTCGGATTATCCTAAAACTAGACCGTCGAGATGAAAATTTTATTCTTTGGTGTCCCTTGGAAATATATAATTCCTAAGAGCAAAAATAATATAGTGTGTGTACAAGAGAGCCAAAGTACAAATAGCAATGGTCACACTACGATAAGAGGCTAGGCTATAGAAAGTAAATTATGTCTATTAGGTAAGCTTTATACGAGTTAGCTGTGAAATAGGCAGTTCGCATATAAATATCCAAGTTATAGATAATCAGATACTTCATATGAGGCTTTTTTTATTTTCCTAATATTATGGAACATAAATGATTGCAAGATATATTCTACAAAGCACGCATCTTGATTAAAGGGTGAAAAGGGTCTTAAAAAGAAATAAAAAATCTAAAGAGCAAAAGGGCATTGACAGTTACATATAACCTGATGAAAATTGCGCATATGCGAAATTATCTCTGTCCACGTTAATTTCTTCACGGATTTTTCCTCTTCAGATGTAAGTAGGGAGAAGAGAAAAAAAAGACTATTGGCTTGTTATACCTGTCTGTAAAAGTTGAAATAATGAGTAGATGGAAAGAAGGGGAGAGGAAGCAAGACCGTATAGACAAAGAATGAAAAGACAATATTCTAAAAACAAATGTATTTTCTTGCCATGCTTTTCTGTTTCTTATACATCTAAAGGGAAACTCAGTTACCTCGACTGAGATATTTTTCTTACCTTACTTTCCCTCGTTTTCGTCTTCAGTATAGTTAACTTGATAAGTTTTTTTGTTGGAATTTCTACATTGTTCGTCTTGTTCTACTAATATCTAAATCTTGGCCTATTACATAGTTTTAAGCATGAATGTAATCAAGTGATTTATTGCCCGGTCGTGAGCAAACTGAAGTTCTTTAGAGTCATATAAGTGAAAAAAAACCAAATTAGTCATATAAAATATAACTAGATATATATATATGATGCCTCTTGTGTGGTAGGTGTAAGAGGATACAGGACTTGATTAGGCTAGTATAGATTTGTTATCTGTATACACAAGCACACTCTATCTACAGAGTGATGGCTGGTATTCTTTATTCTACATATAGTATGTATAATGCCATGTCACTGGCATCGAGAGGGATAACCACTGTAGCTGAGCTAGGGCGTCTTTTTTTCTTTCTCTGATTCGAAAACGTAACTTGTCGCTCAGTAGTCTTCATTTCGCATTGTTTTGACACGAGGCTTATCTAGTACGATCTATAAGTGTTATATCCTTATTCTTCCTCTTCCGCTAGCTGAAAAGGGAATCAAGGGAACGAACATAACTCTGTAAATAAGAAAAAAAACTCCGATAAAAAGAAAACTTTAAATATATTTTGATTCTCAAGGGAGATTGCGGGCTTTTTTTGCCTATTCTTTTCTTTCGAGGATGGGGGTGTGAAGGAGTGTGTACAAGTACAACTACGATATTTGTCGTACGAAATATTCTTGATTCAAATATGTCTCTAACTCCAGGCCCAGAAAAAAGTCTTAGACAAAAAAGTCAACATGGTAAGACTTTTTCCTTTCGTTTTTTTGTTCGTTCTCTATGGGGAGTTGTCGTGATCTGTGACATGGTTGGATTGATAATTTCTTGCCGTGTATCAGTTCGTCTCGATTATCTGTTAGTATGTCCTTGGAGATATAGTCATCATCCATAGTTAATTCTGAAGAGGTATATCATACAAACTAGATGTATATGAATTCAACTGGATATACAAGTGATACGAAGAAAAATATACTACTTCCCCTAAGGTCCAGCCCCCAACCCTATCTTGTACTCAGACATCGAGCCGTCTCTACGTTATCTAACCTCCGGGCTTTTCCTGATTAAGTAGTTTTTCGGTCTCGGGATAACTAACGCCTAAAGACAGTCAACTTGATTCGATGTCGAAGAATGTGTGAGAACCAAGGAAAGCGAGCCAAAAACTAGTAGACAGGTGGGCAGAAACATGCAGGAGGGACCCTCTCTTCGACCTTTTTTGTTCTCCTTTTTTGTGTACTTTTCTTTTCAGCTACTTCGCCCTTTCTCTCCCTCTCCACTTTCCATGTTTTGTAATTGACACATGATTCCACATTCATTCTTTTCTGTGAGTGACTTTTTTCATGTCTCCCTTTTTAGGGTGGCTTGCTTGCCAGCCAAAGTCCTCAAAGGCAGCTTTGACGGGAAGGGGAAGAGAAGGGAAGAAAAAGGGGGGCTAGAACGAAAGAATGAGAATTACAGAGAGATAGAGAGGGAAAATATGATTCATTAAGTGACAAGCAAAGGTGTTTTTTGCTCTACTACAGATATGCTTGATCCGTTGGCAAGACTAGGCGTGCTCGTCATAGCATGTCTCTCAAGAAATCTCATGAGCCGGTCCAAGGCGACGCATTCCTTGGGAGGGACATGAAGACAGGACTAGAAAAGAAGGCTAAAACTAGGACTTGCCCGTCTGGCTCCCTTTTCCTTTCTTGGCTTATTGACCTGTTATCCGCTTGTTTCTCTCTACTTCTGTTGCTCACTAAAGAAAACCGAACGTGCCGTGATCTAAAGCAGTGACTTGCGGCCCGGTGATGGCCTACTTCTTCTTTCAGACGCTTGCAGAGTCTGGCGTGCGCAAGGGGGAAACATAACAAGACTTTTCTTTTTCTTTTTCTGTCTTGCTTTCTCTTTTGAGATGATTTAAGATGAGATCATGGGAATATGTACATATGCGAACAATCTGAAGGGGAGTGACTATCACTATGAGCAGTCTACGCTGTTCTACATTTGCTGGTGTGGATAGAGTCTTTGTTACACGAATCAAGTTTGAATGGACTTGAAGTTTATCTCCGGTGTTTATTTTTTTTTATAAAAACATGCTCAGTCAGTCATCCGGTCAAGTCATGAGAACACGTCGAGGCAATATAGAATGAACCCAAGTTATACTCGTCCCATTATCAGACAAGATCCATCACACCCTTTCTAGGTTCTCCGTATGAGATATTTTCGGAACTTTTCTCGGAGGCTCAGCTGGACAAGAAAGAAGGAGAATGAATGAGAACTGAGACGGCTTTCCGCATCACAAACAAAGACACTAACAAACGCCACAAACGATATCACAGGATTTCTTTTTTCCATCTTCCTCTAGGTTCTGCTATTCACCTACTATCTCTTCTTATGGACTATGTCTATATTTTCAAGATCTGAGACTGTACTCGAGTAGTCATAGATGCTCTTATATCGCACTTTGGGCAATTTCACTGGGTAATTCGTAAGCATCGAGTAGCATCTTATTGTATATTTAACCCTTCCTCATGCGCCTGGCACATCATCTCCTATGTCGTGTCTTATCTGTCTCAGATCCTCTCATACCGCCATCTCGCTTCTACAGGGTGATCGTCAGAGATACAACTTGTATGATGAAGATGCCTCAAGTCGGTATCTATTCCAGACACTGTGGCATACATACTACAGTTGGCATATATGCCATTGGCCTTCTGATTTGATGTTGCTATACGTCTGGTTGATTGACAGCTGGCATATGTCCAGCAAGTCAACATAAACCGTAAGATTTATGTCTAACCCACAATTGTTTGGTTTGCTATTGAGTCCAATATTGTACATCTCTTTATACACCACGATACGTATATATATCATAGCCCTCAACCCCGAATCGTCGTTAAATCCCCATAGACTCCTATCAAAGGCAATCGATAAGAGTGAATTCCGTTCCGATATGGTCTTGTTTTGCTTGAGCATGCATATTTCACCTACGAGGTTTACGTTCTCTAATATGATTCAAGCCGGCCGCATTCTCTGGAATGAGATCGGTTCGAGAAAATGAGAGAGAACACTTGGTCCCGCCTTGAAGAGTTTTTTGCCGATATCAACAACAAAATATCATATACAGGCGGTCTAACACGTTAAAGGGCTTGACAGCTTTAGCAGACATCATGATTGTCGAATTTTTCTCTGTCTAAGATATTCATTATTATCTTTATCTGTGCTTCTCTGCATATTGCGTTTCCTTTTCCCCTTTTTTTCTTTCTGCTTAATAGCAAATGAGCCATATGGTCGAGTAAGATATAAGAGTCCCATCCCTTGATATCGTTCGCGCTATTAAAACACCGAGAATAGGGAGTCTCTGTCTATCATTGAGAGTATTACAAGTAAATATAGAGCTATCTTCAGCATCGGTCCTATATTGTGGTGACCTCCATCAGACTTTATTGCCAACTTCTCATTTCACCTTGCTTGATTCGTCATGCTGAAACCACAGACATAGGGGAATTATTTACTAGTTCAAGAAGATCGTGCCTTACACAGACTTGTCATGATAGTGTGGGTGTTGATATATAATACTTTCCCTATATAACTACAAATATACCGCACATCAGAATATAATAGCATTCAAATGCAACGCTATAGAGGAATCAGCATTGTACTGAATGCTGTCTGGGTCCTTGACCAATTTCTTCAACGCAAGGAAGGCAACGGTATACTCAGTTAGACGTTACACGCAACAGATCAATTGACATAACTAGATATAGTGATACAATATATCTTTCCCTGCGTAAATGAGGGTTGCCTGTATTAATACCAGGTATGTATATATACATAGCATAGAACCAATTCCTGTCAAGTTTTACGACTCTTATCTTGATTCAGCTTCTTCTTCGACGTCCCGGATTCTTTCCTATCCTTTTCAATGCTTTATGTCGTAGTCACTGTGACACTGTAACCCTCCTTTTGCTTTTGGCGTAAGCGGGGGCTCACGGCTCAGGGCAGTCTTCGTGCTGTATTTCTTTGCGCGTTTAGCTAATTTTCTTACCAAGTGCTTAAGTCTATGCTTGTTTCCAACTATTCATGCCTGGGTTTTTAAGGCTTATCATGTGTGACTGTCTGTATATTGTTTGTGTATATGTACAGATACATATGTGTTGATCGGTTGCTATTATGTAAAAAACGAAAAAAAACCCTTTCTTTGAGACTACAACTACGTAATGCAAAAAATACTACATATTGGCAATGATACGATAGGTATCATCACTTATAGTTTCCTGATGTTGATAGTGGCCATATGTTGGGAAATAAAATGCACAATGTTTGTATGGTCCAGAGAGATCGCAATGAAAATATGCTAGGCATAGCCTCTAAAGCTGCTTGTCGGTACTTTTGCATGTCAGAACAGATCGTGAACGGAACGCTGTGATTTCGGCAACTTTACAAAGTATATAACACATTCTTTTCTTCCTTAACATGTTCTGTTAGCCCACGATATCTTGATTGTTCTATTTATACTCACGATGTACTATCTTAACATTGGTAGATGTTGGTAGAAGGGGATATTCGAAATATCATTAATTGCTATCCTCCATGAGTTCCGGTAGCTTCATTCTAGACTCTGGAACCAGCGGATGTCTAGGATAACAAACAAGGTCGCAGTTGCATTCTCTATCCACAACCATGCACATTGACACTGATCATACGCTGCTACAGGACATAGTCGTAGCAGTATGCCGCATAAGCATACCAGTACGCATATAGCTTACCACCTCGAAAAGGAAATATGCAAACAGGCAAGAAAACAAGAGTCCAGGAAATTCGTCCATGCACGGCTTGTCAAAGCGGCCCGAAGAACAGACGAGTTGAAGCCTCACCGTAGCTTATTTTCTTGTTCTTTGGTATTTCGTACTTGCTATTCATGCAAAGGCTAGCTATAGTTGCATGTAGTATATTTATGTTTCGTCTGACGAGAAAAATGCCTTATAAGTTATCACATCTTAGTTTGTACCCAATGTTATTAACCCTGCTGTTATCCTGTTAATATGTATATCGGTATATAAGCTGTGAAAGCACTGATATAAATAAATCCGTCAGCTAGTTTATAAATTTCCATGTGGAAACCATCCTAACCTCTTCGATAGATAGCTTGAACGACATCATGCCAGGGCATCTCTCAAATTTACTAAGAATAAAGCCATCGGCCACTTCCGATGGATTCTTTTTCGTTTAATCAATATTTATCGGAGATCAAGAGAACCTACACAAAATCAAGATATCGAGGTGCCGCTAGTTTTCTTACTTAGGTTGATATTCATGACGAACTAGTACCATTCTCATCGTGGGGCCTTTCAGGTCAAGGAAGAGGAGCTAGATTCAACAACAGCGCCGATTTAGTAAAAAGCGCCATTCCGATCCTGGTTATACTACTGGATTTCAGCTAATGATATGCCATAATACTAGTCGTGTGCTAATAAATGAAATCATAGAAGAGAGAAGAGAAAGAACCAAGCAAGAGCAAAGCCTACCCAGTCTAACTGGCTTCTTCATCTTCTGAGCCTGCTAGCCAGATGATACTCAGTTGCGGCATTACTGACAGTAGTTCCCATGGCGGCATGACACCGGGAAGCAAGGGGTACCTTGAAACTAGTAGAGAAGAAAAAAAGTAAGAAAAAAAGTAAGAAAAAAATCAAGTAAAAAATCAAGAAACTCGTTTGATAGGTAAGGGAGCTCATTGCTTCAAATTCTAGGATGTTTTCCTATAGAGCCAAAAGAGAGAGAACTTATGATCAAGTCAGCCACATGATTTTATCCTAACGAACAACAAGATAATATTTGTCAACATGTGGGGTTTTTATTCAACAGATTTGAATTTTTCGTTCTCTTCAAGTACCATTCTTCTCTTACCGGATCATGCAAGTTCAAAAGTAAGGTTTCGATTCCATTTCGCCAATCTCAACAGCCTGCTTGCCGTCTGTTCCACCCAACCTCCCGAGTCGGGTTCTTGATTTTGCATGTACATGACTCCAACTCCGGGAATATTGCGAGTATTGCCTTGGCAGGACAAGTCGAAGATAAATGGAAGAAAAGAGAGAAGAGGAAAATAAGACCACACTTGTTTATCCACTGTATTTAGCGATGCTGACTGGTTGTTTGGTTGGTCTGGCCTAATGATCGATCCATGTTGAGCAATGAATGCTGGTGTTAGTATCTGTAATTGTAAAGATGGGTTGCATACCTTTCCCTAGCACCCACACCATGGCATCCAGTCTTCTCAACTCCAGATGGCTGTCGTGGTTATTCTCCGTGAGTGAATGCTACTACACAGATGTGATACACCCAATTTTATCCCATGCAAAGGTGTTTGCTGCCAATTACTTCCCGAGTTCTTCAAACATACCCTACCTATGTACATATTGATCATGGAAGTCTAGAATCCATTTCAATAGCGGTAGTGTAGGGTGTTGTTCGTTTCAATCCCATTTATGCCGAAGAAGAGATAAAAAGCAAGGCGTAGACAGTCATCATGCCTTACCATGTGGTCGAGATTGATTTCCAAAACAGGCCAATGTTTCTACTCACTCTATGCTAGCAGATACAGATATCCCCGTATCAGTCGGTTGTATAGCACACAGTGTCTGTCCGTCTGTTTGTTTAGTTGTGCAACCTCCGATGCTTTACAGATGATTAGGCCAGAAAATTCCCTCAGCTTCATGTCTAGGGGGGAGGCTATTAATATCAGGGCTGTTGGTGTTGGCCCTAAGATCTATGATCTAGCGCACGGGTAAATATAGATTGGTAGTACAGGCAAGAAATAGACATGCTTACTACATATATATGTACATGTATAATCCATCCATTATGGGTTAGTTCAGCTCATCTGCTTCAAGTTGTTAGAACACACTAGTACATTTCAGCGGATTAAAATATATATCTAATGAAACTCTTGTGTGTATTTGTATGTTATACTTACAGAATATACGGGTCGGCTTTGCTCTGTATTTCTAATTCTTAGATTTTGTGCGTGGTTCCTAGGGTTTATCGGGTTGGCTGGATAAGCGAGTGAGGGCCATTTGCCATTTAGTTGACTATCGAAACCCAAAATCAATTAGCAAGCCCTGTCCATTTTCTAACTCTGTTTGTAGTAGACTGAGTAGGAATAATTGCTGAACCAGAAATCTCGTTGGCCTCAAGGATCGTGATGGGCTTCAGTAGTCATGATCGGGCTTCCTTTTTGGCATTACAAGAAAGGATGCAATCACCGCCGCTCAAATGACAGACAAGATGGCCAGTCAGGGTTCTGATCGTCATGTTATTTCTCGGTAAAGTGAAGAAGAGCGTATAGAAGACTCGGTGAAAATATATCAAGCGAGACTACTTACTCCCTTTTGAGCCTGGTATAAGAATTATAGCATGTGCCCAGACAGGACAATCGAATAGTGATGGTTTGAAACATACGTTCTCCCAAATCGCGTCGTATACGGTGTAATATGCAGAGTTTGGGTCGCAATCTCCCAATGTTCGAGTATTGATGGCGATTTGTAGCATTTTTTTTTGTCTGCTCTCCTGCTTGTGCTTCAATGCTGGGCAAAGTTCATCCGTAGGACATCAAGATTACTCGTCATAAATTATATCAGCAAAAAATCAACCAGTATAGGGTTGTTGGCTGCTGCTCATGGTTCATAGGCCACTGGAATGATGTACAACTATAGCAGTTGTTTGGGTCATGACTAGATTTCATGTAGTCTGTACGCTATAATAGCGTTGTATTTCCGTGCTCTCGGCACTGGCTTCAACCACCGGTACTGGAAATAGCAGAGTAGCCTCGAATTATAGTACGGTAGGACTTTCCAGGACGGTATCTGTACATTGGCCCAAAGCTGCCCTGTGCGCAACGTAATTCATACCACTTAAATGTGATTGCCTGTACCGGTGACCTGTTAGTCATGTTTCGTTTGGTCTTTCTTTCTCGTTTCTTACCTGTCTGTATATGGTACCAAGTAATAATTACCTATTGGGTCAGATAGACGTGTTCGCGTCACAAATTAGTTTTCTCCAAGTCCCAATGTCCTGTAATATCTCCAGTCTATATATGTATCTGTATAGTTATGGGATAATCCTATAGTCATGTGTTAAGCCTGAAAAAGACTCCGCGGAGGGTTTAAACCAGGGAGTGAGAAGGAGTGGAAGTGGTCCTTTTTTAGAGCATGAGAAACCAGGTTTATTTGCCATTTCAGCACGTTGTGCGAGGAGAATTACGGCGCACATCGCAATGCTAGTAGTATATTACCAGCAAAACAGGTTTCAGTTTCTACCATGTATGATGCTAGAGGGCAATACTTACAGCATGTATGTATATACAAAGTTTTGCCATGGTGAAGAGCAGGGCAGACTGGTAGAGGGCTTCTTTGTGTGAAGCTAACTAGGCTAACGCCTGGCCAGCCAGCAAGAAAAGCTGCGGGATTGAAGAATGGTGGGGAATAAAGAGCTTTGATGTTTGTGTTCAGCTAGTTTGGGGATTAAGGTCGCGGATCAGGAGACATACTACTATAGCGACAGCTGCTGGGGAGGCATACAACTATCGAGTTGCAGCACTCTTACTGTACCAAGCAAGCGAAGTAAAGCGACTGGTATCCATGTACATATGCATGAATAAGGTGAGGTGATTTTTGCAGAATCCAGACTTCCATCGTCGTCGTTCGCTTGTTTATCTGTACATTACCATCCGGAACAGCGTTCGGAGAGATTGAGGAAGGAGATATTTGGCCGGCTAGGCAGGGTATGATATGGATGACCCAGGGTTAGGAGGATTGATTGATGGCTGGCTTGTTGGCTGTAGGAGCCGAAGCGCGACAAAGAAAAGAGTGAAATTGAATTTATGAAGTGAAAATCAGTAAAGTGACGAAACTCTGGGAATTAATTAACATATGAAGAGAAATCAACAACCCGATCGAGAACTTTCCTATATTCTACGGGACGAGACGCCACGATTCAACATTTATTTTCTTTCCAACCCTGCCATGCCAACCCTAACGGGAGCAGGATATCCCACAATTGAGGTGCCAAGATATCCGGGCAAGATTATCCACAATATATATGTAATGAGGACGATATCCATCAATTGATGAAGGCCATTAAGGAATCTTAGGATTGTGTCTAAGGATAGGAAAAGAAGAAAAAACGAAAAACACACCAAAAAGCCCGCAAAAAGCCGAAAGCCATGCATAACAAAAAGAGACTACAAACGGCTTTGTTTGCTCGCTAAAGCATATCGTAAAGGCGCTAAAGGATCGATCCATTGGCCTTAACTGGTAGCATAGCTTCAACTTCTCCACTTCCGTCAAGTCAGAAATCAAAAGGCCAAGCCCATAACGACCGACGTCTTCTTGTCTCGATTGTAGTTGCATTTTGCAGTGCGGCGGGGGGAAAAATGCGCTGTGCTTTGCAAAGGCGTTACCTTGGCAGAAAAGCTGGCAGCTGAAAATAAGACCAGGTCTAGGCCTTTTTGTTTCTTGTTGTTTGGATGTAGTTCTAGTGTTGACAGTATTGTATAGAAGAGCTGGATATAAAGGATACTGACTCTGTATTGGTGTAGTATAGTTGTATAGAGGGTTAAGACTTGGAGCACTTATAGCCAAGATACTCCACGTAACTGAGCAAAGAGGTTGAACTGGGCTCCGGCAGGTCACATCAAGTGGCGTCCGACAAAGCCGTTGAAAATAATAGTCAGCAACGTTACCATCAATGTTAATGTCTAACTGCATCGTCGTGAGCTGTCAAACAGCCTTCCATTTCGCATTCAACTGCCTTCTCTGCGTCTGCCGTTCCCAGGTCTTAGCCGGCCGTTGTTTCAGTTCATGGGGCCCTGCAGCCGGGCCTACTCTGCCTAGTTCTACATTGCATTGGTGGTGGACTTTTCTTTCTGGCTTTGCCTTGGTCCGCAATGGATGAGATGTGTGAATGATTCATTTTTGTAGGAGCTGACTTATGTATGTACATGTACTGCTTACTGTGCATTTCCCCGCCTAGATACATATATGTATACAAACAGAATACAACCTGTGATGAAGACATCAAAATTATCTTGTCCCATGCTCCGTGGAAATCCCAGGCGACCCAGAGCTCCCAGCCCAGCGATCTTCTACACGGCTCAATTTATTTAGTGCTCACGCAATCTAACACGCTGCGAAGCCTATCCCAGCCTGCCGTTGCTACTATAGTACATAGTACATAGTATACTAATACAGATACTTGCTATCATATCCAGGGTCCCTTGTATTCGCGATGGTGTGTGTTGCTTGTCTCCCCGGTCCAAGCCTGGGCCTTGTTGTTGATTTTGGTTGATTTGGTTGTTTTAAGCCTATGTGCCCTCTGCTCTGCTTGGGATTGGCATTTGGCTAGTGATAATTGTTGTCTGCGGCTATGTTGTTGTTGGTGACTCTGTTTCCCTCTACAACTGACTTGACTGACTGGCTGACTTATATTGTCCTTGTGCATTAACTGTTCTGGTTATTACTCTAATTCTCCTGTCAACACTAACGTTGTCATATACTAAGCAACTTTAAGTAACTGCTGTTTCCTGACCACAGCTGTATACGTATATTTAATCTATTTTTCACGACTACATGTGCTTATTTATTTATCCTAAAATCACATCTATTATGATTGCTGGTGGAATTTGCTCCTGTCGCATCTTTCTGGGTCTGGCCTAGTTACTTTTATCTTCTCTTTATTTCTCTTCTTCACCGTCTGACCCCATCCTATCCTGTCCTCAAACCTTGCTAGGTTCTTGTCGCTTCTGTAAGTCCCTCAACGCTGCCAGCTTTACAGCACTCTCAACTCTTGAAATCTTTATCATCTTTGCTTTCATATCGACCTGGCTTATCAGAGCCCACTTGCAACACTCTCGCCAGATTAGACTTTGGCCTGCCTTTTCCAGTCTGTCTCTCTCTATCGACAATTCTGCATGTATTGTATAAGGTCCTGTTTACCTGCATGATAAAGTTCAGCCTTGGAGGCACACACGCTCTCTATTTTTCTTCGCTTTCTACCGTGACCCTAGGCGACTTGTAGAATCGCCGCAGCCGACACCCGCCCGCGCTTTAGCTTTCTTTTTTTTTTTTAACTTTACGGCTGGCTTGGCTTGCCTTTCTGCTTCTCGCTCCTGATCCCTCTCCGTTTTTCACGCGCCTCCTTCTGATGCCGGTGTGACCAGATAGCGAGCGCAAGGCCACGCTCTCTTCCCTCGTCTGCCTATTTGCACACAGCTACATATCTACATACGTAATTCCGCTCACTATCGACAACGTACTCAGTGACAAAAGACGATCGTGATCATCATCGTCTCTGCTGATTGCTGGCTAACTCCTGTTTGCCGGCGCTTGGCTTGTCCGTTTCGTTGCGATTACTCCTGGCACTTCCATCATTCCTATTTGACGATAGCGCCGTTGCTACAAACCACTATTAGCGACTATACTTTTTTTCTCTTTTACCTTGTTTCTACATATCTTCCTGTCGTTTTTTCTTTGGCTTTCCCTAGCCCCTCTCGTCTTCGATCCTTTCGCCCCTACTGTCACGACTATTATTACGGAACTGATTTGGTCTTAGCGATTGCTTTGTTGTGGATTTTGGAACTTTGCGTCAATTCATCTGCCAGTATTACAACTAGATTATAGCTTTGTTTTCCTTTACAATCGTTCCCTCTCCAAGCATTTGCTTGTTGCGCTCTTTTTCCTGCTTCTAAACCTTGCCTTGGTTGCTGCTTTATCACGCCCAAAGAGGCTGAATTTAATATTTACTGTCGATACCGTACGAATATCTTCTCACACCTTCACCATAATCCGACTGATAGCAACATTCTTTCGCAATGTCGAATCATCAAATACCATCGCATATTGGCCCTCCCCCGATCGCCAATGGCCTCCAGAACTCTTTATCGCTTCACCAAGTACAAAATCAGGGCCAGAACCAAATTCAGCAACCGCAACAACACATAATAGACGGCTTTCAACAACAACAAACGTCACCACAACAGCAGCAACCACTATCCGCTGTGCCACAACAAGCGACGACGTCAACCCACCAATCACAACAACAGTCGACTATATACGACGAATCACTTACTCTGGAGCCGCTGTCATGTGTCGCTTGCCGTGCGCGGAAGCTACGCTGTGACAGGATCCCCAACACTTGTACACGCTGTCTGAGAGGCCGTACTGAATGCATATATCCTATGTCACGCAGACGTCCAGCTGTCCGCCGCCGAAATGTCAAAGAGCTTGAAGCCCGTCTAGGTAAGGTTATTACGCATATAAAGCCCATATACTGAGACAAAAGTCAGCCACACAAAGTTACCAATCGCACAATATGTATATATATATTCGAATTTCGGACCATATATCAGTTCCTATGAACGAATGAGACGGGATGTCACTGCATAGTCTCATGCACCTAGACGCTGTCTTCTTCCCTTTACAAGTCAAGACAAGACAACCGGGTCATTTATCATTCTACTGTTACTAGACAAAAAAGACTTTGTTGGATCTCATGCCGCGTGCATGAACTTTATATTAGTGGCTCCCTGGAATGCTCATTGTCACTTATTCGAGTTATATGTTTCATTATCGAACCAATCATGAAATCTTTAGCTAACACATTTCTACAAAAAACAATAGCCCAGGTAGAGGAACTCTTGAAAGACAGTAACAGAGGTGCAACCTCCAATGATTATGACTATGAGGATGAGTTTCAAGCCTCAAATAGCAGAAATCATAGCCATGGCGCCTTCAATGACACCCCAATGTCACTACGACCTACCCCGTCTAATAAAGAATTGATGGAGCAAGGCATATTTGAACCACTACCAGCCAGTGAAATCCTCGAGGAACTGTACGTCTTTGACAAAATTTGCTTTTCTAGAGTTACTTATCATGCTAACAATGCATCAACTGCAGAAACGAATACTACTTTGGCCGCCATTACTACTTTGTGCCAGTAGTGCATCCTGGTCGCTATCGTGAGGCATACTATTCTGCGCCTCACCGACGTCCACCCATGTGCTTACAATATGCTATCTGGGCCAATGCCTCACATGAACACCCGAAATACTCACAGTATCACGAAATCTTCTATCACCGGGCTCGGCAATATGCAGAACGCGACGAAATGAAGGTACATAAAACTGCACTCTACCGGTACTACTAATTCTTATGTGATACTAACATGATGAAACGATACAGGGTGAAGGAGAACATTTCCTAACTTTGGGCCATGCGCAAGCTTGGGTATTGATTGCTACAGAAGAAGCTCGATCATTACAGTTTACACGTGCCGCAATGAGTAGTGCTCGTTGCATCCGTCTAGTCCAAATGATGGGCTTACATAGGATGGATGTCGAGCAAGAGTGGTCTGTTCCTGTGCTCGCCCCAGCGTCATCTTGGGTCGAACTGGAAGAGAGAAGGAGAACGTTTTGGTCAGCTTATTGCATTGATAGCCATGCTAGTCTCTCAACTGGATGGCCTGGCTTGATCCACACAGACGATGTAAGTTGCCATAAAGGCTTCCAACAATACATCAAAATTACCCAGTTACTAACTGAACTGCCCCTATAGATTGGTACGAGGTTACCGTGCTCAGAAGAAGCTTTTACCACTGGTATCGAAGAAAAAACTTGTATGCTAAATGAAGCCCTTACTGGCTCGCCATACTCTACTTTCGCAGGCGCTGTCATGATTAGTTATCTATTCAACATCATTCTCCGTCACGTCCAACGACCAAGACCAGACGACAACCCTGGTGACATCAATGGTGCGTTTTGGAAACGCCATCATGAACTTGATACTACACTTTCAAATGTCTTCATGTTTTTGCCTCCACAGCTAAGGCTACCAGACAATATCAAAGATCCCTCGGCGATCCATACCAATCTGCACTTACATGCTAGCATCATTTGTTTGCATCACCAAGCAGTTGATAAGATCAATGACTTTGGTCTAGAAGGCATGAAAGAAATCTCCGAACGGAGACTACTAGAATCGGCTGCTGAAATTGTCACCCTTATGCGAACAACTAGCCACATCACGAGTGCTCACAATTATGTAAGTGTCAACCTAGAACTAGCCATTCTATGTCATGCTAGAATATCTACTAACCATAGCTTAGAAATCTCCCCTCATTGCATTATCAATGTTTTGCGCTGCGTCTGTTTATGTATATCACCTGAGAGATATTGCACCGACACCCCTTACCCCCGAGAATCTAGAGCGACTCTACTACATCTTGTCAACGATGGAGCGTCTTGCTGTCGAACATATCATTACCCGATCATTTTTGCAACAACTATGTGCCGAAATCGAACGCCACAGCTTGCGCCAGTACATTAACCATTCTGCTGTTGAAAAGTTTGCATACGCTGGAACCACCGCTAGTATACCTCTGATATCTCGAGGCCGCAAGCTCTATTCCATAGACACCCCACCGCAATTTACCATGAAGAATACTGGTCTGAATAGGAATATATCACCCGGAGAATACATGCCTCTCGGCAATTGTATCCCCAACACCGGTACCGTGATCGAGCTTTCAGAAGATGAACATTCGAGCATGATATTCAAACACGAAAGCCCCTACAAACAAGAGAGTTCTGTTGAGATTTCTAGTCCGGCATCTTCAGAATCTCGAATGTCCCCACACTCCGTTCATCACACAATACCTCACCAAGTTTCACAACATCAGCAACATCTCCAGCAACAACAACAACAACAACAACAACAACCTCTTCAACATCAACACCATCAGCAAATTGCCCAGCCACAACAACAACAGCAGCAGCAACAGCAACAGCAACCACAAATGCAACCAATGCAACATAGAGTCCAAGCCATGCAACCACAGCAGCAGACACAATCACAAGTATCACCGACGATGTGTATGCGTACTGGATCTATCTCCGTCTCTTCGATGTCGGCATCCTCGTCTGCCACACCGCCCGACTCTTGGGTATTCACGCCTAACGCTGGCCCTGGTGCAACTTCAGCCGCCGCTGCTGTTGCGGTCGCTGCTGCAGTATTTGCTGATGGCCAATACGCAGTCACCTCAGATCCTGGGTATCCTATGTCTCTACCACACCGGCCCATTATAGATATAGGCCAACAACCCGGACAGCAACAACAGCAACAGCCCGGTCAGCAGCAGCAGCAGCAGCAACAACAACAGGACTGGACTGGCCAGCAGTGTGTCCCGATCTTTCAGACTATAGATTCCATGACAGCGACAGCTTTTGATCCAACGGAAGCTGAGTTGCATTGGGAGATGTTGAACCAAGTGCCCGGGACATGGACATCTAATGGCCAGCAGTAAAACGATGCTGTTATTATTCCTCCCCCCTTTTGTGTCTTTCGTTTTTCGTACATGTTTATGGGTGCTTAAAAGCAAATTGTGGGTACATAACTACACGACATGACATGTTTTTTTACGCCTTTGTACTTGTACTACTATGGGGCTTTCTGGGGGTGTTGATTATCTTTTTTTCTTTCATCTTCGTTATTCACAAAATTGTTTTTTTTTTTTGTTTTCATCTACCTCATTCTTTCCTTCCATTCTGATGAAAGAAAAGAGAGGCAGTTTTCAACTA
>RHDR01000602.1:0-19027 GCA_009806295.1 Davidsoniella neocaledoniae
TGCGAAATTTATTATTGTGTTCTGTTTTTTTTTTTTTTTTGATACCTATCTATTTGTTTATTTAACCTTTTACGTCTTTATGTGGATCCAACCCTAGTGGATCGTTAGATGTCGAGAAACCCTAATGGTCCTCGAAAATCCCCCATAATGGAGGCCCGAACTAAAAAAGAAAAACACAGAAACAATAACAAATTTCGCATGGGGGAAGCAGTGGAGAAGACAAGCAATGACACGAACTAGGAGAGACAATGGCAAACAATCTAGTGTAGTAGACTTCGGTTTCATGAGGTCAGACATGTGTTGTCGTGTCGACATTGATTCTGGTTGGGGTGGTTTGGTGATCGTAGCTGGCGGTGTTTGGCTGGTGGGTTCCGGAGTCGCCCTTAGAGATGGGTCGATTACATCGTGCTCCCTCCGAGAGATCGGGGTTCAGAGGATCCAGTTTGGCGTAATCGAGTCGGGTGCAATGATAGAAGCATAGCGATAAGATTCCCTCGCTACGGATTGGGCAATCAGAACCTTCAACGAGATTGACCATCGAGTGTGAGTGTATCTCCCCAAGCTTTTGGAGTGTAGTGACTCGGGAGACCGGCGATCGCGGATGTGGGAAAAAAGGTCGGGCTCAAAGCCTCACGACTTGGTGCATCAACGAAAATGACAAATATCGAAAAAGAAAACGAGAATAGACAGCAGCATTGAGAATATGTGCTAGTCGCTTCTAAAAACCCTCGACGAAGGGGAAAAATTCGTCTTTGGACGGAGGGGGAGGTCAAAGGTAAACCCCCCGAGGGTTATAGGAGGGGAAGATTACATTCATTACCTTGGCTAACTGTTTATTTTTGTAATAGCTGTAGGAAATAAATTTGCGTATACATACTTACTGTGCATATCAAACGAAATGATTGTAACATATTGATCTGATTCTTGTGCTCCATAAAATAGTCAAAAGCTAGCCTTGATACATACATACATACATACATACATATAATCAGCTGTGACGCGAATTGTGCCCACTTAGAATTAAGGTATTCTCCTTTCTCAAGCTTGTGATTTGCGCCTTTCCTATTTTGTCTCGAGCCCTCCGACCAGCAACGTATTGCAACGTTAGAAACATCAAACATCAAACATCACGACACCCGATTTTCCTCATTACTTGTATTGTTTCTTCAAATTATTTATTGTCAATTATCGCAGAGTCTTTCGCCCCGAAGCCACTATTAGGAATCTGCAGAATCGCGGCGGCCTCAGAACCAAGGCTAAACCAATCGCTCAAAGTAATAACAGCGGCTTCTACATGAGCAATCATATATCGATACTGCATCTCCCGAACCACAAAGAGCTTGCGGGCTCTACATAGCTAGCCCACGATGGCTTTTATAGCCACCGCCAAGGCGTATGTCTCTAAGATGTATCATCTAGATACCCTTGACTCGCGATTCACTACCCCTCCGACCATTTCATACCGCAGCTACCAGAAGGACATTGACGATCCCGTTGCGAAGCGAGAGCGCGAGTCCAAATATGCCAAGTTCTTGCCACCAGAACCGAGATGGAAGACACCAGAGTTCATGGTTTACAAAGTCGTTGTGGTCCTGTCGTTATTCGCAATCTATTGGATTCCGTTTGGCGTGTCGCAGAGTATGCCATCTGTTCCCACGAGAGGAAAAGCCTATGTTGGCTGTGGTGACCATATCCATTGGCTAACTCTAAATCTCAGCATCTGATCAACGATATCACAAATATTCAGATCTTCTCGAACCCGGCTGGATACCCGGGCGCAAAATCGTAGGTTGACCGAAAACCCGAGGCAACGGAAACCAGTTATCACATGTCATGGTCAGACCGTCTAACAAAAATCTCATAGGATGTATCCGACTCGCAATATCACACTTTCCGAGAGAATCTCCCATTCATGCTGGTAATGTTGCTCTTGCACCCTTTTCTTCGCAAGGGATGGGAATCATGGAAATCACCAATCACTGTCTGCCTGACACCTGCCGAAGCCGCATACCAACGCATGACTATGCGCACCTCTTTCGACGCCGGCTTCGCCATATTCTTTCTCATTCTTCTCCATGGTTTCTCGATTTTCAAAGTCTTGATAATCCTGTGGCTCAACTTCCAGATTGGCATTCAATTACCCCGCAAATATGTACCTATAGCGACCTGGATGTTCAATATTGGCACCTTGTTTGCTAATGAGCTGTCGGTTGGATACCACTATAAGTGGCTTGCGTCTTGGATCGTCGACCAGCACACTGATGGCTCCCTGTTGCTCGCCTTTGGTGGGTGGCTCGATAGCTACGGTGGTCTAATGGCGCGCTGGGAAATTCTATTCAACATCACAGTGCTTCGTCTGATTAGCTTCAACATGGATCGGTACTGGAGTACTGACCAGAGCGGATCTGGAATGGCAGAGGTAAATACACTACTAAACGTACATTATAGACGGTCTTTTACTAATCTCTCCAAGAAGAAACAGATTGACCCCGCTAACCTTAGCGAAAGAGAACGCATCAAAGTGTCTGGCAAGCGTGACGACTACTCGTTCTGCAACTATCTCGCCTATATAGTATACGCGCCACTCTATCTTGCTGGCCCGATCATGACCTTCAACGACTACCTGAATCAGTGCAAGTACAAGTCTGCTACTATTCAAACCAACCGGACTATCCGCTACGGCATCCGGTTTCTCTTCGTTCTACTTGCTATGGAATTCACGCTCCACATGGTCTGGGTCTGCGCAATCAGCGAGCGTCAACCAGATTGGAGCTCATACACTGCGCCCCAGATTGCGCTTTTATCATTCCTGAATCTCCATATAATCTGGCTCAAATTACTTTTACCATGGCGCCTATTCAGATTCTGGGCTCTAGTTGATGGAATCGATGCACCGGAAAACATGATTCGCTGCGTGAGCAACAACTACAGTACGCTATCTTTCTGGAGAGCCTGGCACAGATCTTTCAACCGTTGGCTCATCCGCTATCTCTATGTTCCTCTGGGCGGTACATCCTTTACAGGTAGCATGGCCGTCGTGCAATCGATATTTAACTATATACTTGTCTTCACGTTTGTAGCCTTGTGGCACGACCTCCAGATGCGCCTGTTGATTTGGGGATGGCTTATCGTGCTCTTCATGTTACCAGAGATGACCGCGGCCTTCCTTTTCCCACGTAAGAAGTGGGCGGATAGACCAGAGACTTACAGACGCTTGTGTGCCCTTGGAGCGGTTCTTAATGTACTGATGATGATCATGGCAAACTTGGTCGGCTTTGCTGTTGGCCTTGATGGTCTTAGCAGCTTAATCAAGGGGATCTTCCAAGACTCCCATGGTCTTATGTTTTTGGGGATCACTTGTTTTGCGCTATTCTCTGGAGTCAACGTTATGTTCGAGATTAGAGAGACTGAAATGCGCCAAGGAATCTCGATGAAGTGTTAGTGCTATTATAGAAATTCATAGTACAGTAGATAAATCCTGTTATATGTCTTCAATTTGATTTTTTTCCCTATTATTTTTTTAATCTAGGAATAATAGTAATTCTTCTCCCTCGCAAATACATAAGATATATGCTATATGATGCAATAACGATGTGTTTCTAACGAACGGCTTCAATAGCGATCTGCAAGCACCCCTCCTCAAAAAAACGAAAAAAAAAAAAAAGTAATGGTTCTAGATCCAGGCTAGTATACCGGGTATAAAGATTAAATAAGAAATATACTGGTGTCATGATCATGGCTTGACAAAGATCGACAAGCAAATATGCGAGAGTTACGAAAAAAAAGATCAGCAAGTGTCACTGCGTCATGTTCTCTTCACTCTAAGAGCTATCAGTCTTAGAGTCAACCTGCACCATGGCGTTCTCGACATCGCCACTTCTGTAGTCTTTAGCTACAAACTTGCCAGTCTTGCCCAGCTTAGTCTCAGTAACCCAGACTCTGAGCCACATCAGGCCCTTGTACAGGAAGAAGACGACGACAAAGGCGATCCAGATGCCAACAATGTAGATGGCAACCTTAGTCTTTGAACCAGCGCCATCCGGGCCGGGATCGAGGAAGGTGTACGGGTAGAAGCCCTTGGTGGCGTTGGTCAGATATGCGAGAGCCACGTACATCAGCATGACGATGGTAACAAATAAGACGTGAGCGGCGGGCGGGACGGGCGTACGCGGCACGATGATTTCGAACGAGGCGAAGCCCAGGTTCATGGCGTGCTGGGTGATGTTCTGCCAGCCCTCGAAGGCGGTAGAGTACCATTGCCTGGGTAGATGAGGCCCCAGTAGACAATGGTGACGATAACGGGCATAATGCAGATGGTGGTGTAGTGGAAGCGGTGTAGAGTCTGCAGCAGGCGCGGCCAGCGAGCCAGGAACGGCTTGCCGTAGAGGCAATATGTCAGAGTGTGCATGGCTGAGAAGGCAAAGTAGAAGCCCAGACTCCAGAAGGTCAGGACGGTGAAGTAGGAGAACTCGTTGCCGGCTTTTTTGCAGGATAGGCGTGTGCAGTCGATGATAATGATGACGATGCGGGCAGTGAGAATGTATAGAGACTAGAGCGAGAAAAGCATGATATGTTAGTAAGACTGCATTGCATATAAGCCGCTACTGTGTTTGCCGCAAACAGGCGCAATCAAGCGCAAGACAAGTGAGTGATGATGAGTTTGCGTCTAACGTAAACGATTGCATAAGCGCCAGTAAAATCGCAACTAACGCACTGCTAGAGAAGTGTGATTGAGAATACATACAAAAAGAGCACGGCAAGCAAATAGCACCCATGGTGACAAAAGCCACGACGTTGTAAAACGATGTGTTGGGTCAAACTCCTTCGAGTTGAGCTTGAAGGCGTGGATGAAGTTGCGGACGACGTTCATCCTGACGTGATATTATGGCAATATCCTACTAGAGCAGATGTTCGGTACAGTGTAGATAGGATTATGAGCAGATTCCATCCAACGAAACCAGCCAAGAGTCGAGTTTGGGTGACGGCCTGACAGCAGAACCACAGTCCCAAGGTAGTAGAAGAGATGATTTGCTTCTTTATTTTTGGCAAGATGCCGATCAGAAGCCCGGTGAATATTTGAAGAACAAAACAGATAGAAGAAGAAGAAGAAAAAGAAAGGGCATGAGAAGAGGGTGAGGAAACGAGGAGCAAGCGCCTTGTTCTATAGCAACAAGACGAGGATTCGTCCTAGCAATATACTAGTTGACCAAGGGCAATAAAAGCAACAAAGTATTGCCGCGAGAAACGAGCACGGAGAAATATGACAGAAACAAAAAAGCAGAAAAAAGCTAGGCAAGAAAAGGCGCAAGGAAGGGGTTGTTCCAATAGTTTAAAAAAGGATTGATCGGCTCTGCGTCTACGGCTATCCGATCAAACTTCTGTCCTTTGGTCGGGGTCCTTGTTTGCTAAGCTTTTTTTTTTTTGGCTGTTTCTTGGAGAAGATCAAAGAGTCTGCTTGGGTGGTAAAAGGGCAATCGGGCTTTGCAGGTGACGTTGGCAGTTCATCGAGATTTCTGTATAGCACACAAGTGAAGGCATCTATATTGGCCTATATCTTCCTCTTTGTTTTCACGATAGTCTCTTTTTATTTGGGTTTTTTATCCATGAGTAGCTTCTAATCTACCATAACAGATCTAGACAGTGACAAGTGTCGCGTGTCTATCAAACGCTCCTTGAACCAAAAGAAGCCTGGCATATGAAACGAGAGCAGCTCCTGGGCTTTCTCGGAGCTTGATAGAGCTTTGTTGTTGAGGCGGAATGTGGAGCCCTTTACTTTTCAGTGGGCACAAAGAAGCGGATCCCAAGTCCCATACTGATACCGTATACATATATGTATGTATCGTGCGGTCTGTCTAGCCTAGATAGTCGTGCTAGGCTGGATTTCCTATAATGAGCACGCGACAGTGCTATTTAAGCCATGTTCGCGGTCAAGCCACCTATGTGTATGTACACGACAGGCTCTATATCAGCTCCAAATACCGGCTATTTAACACTATCTTGGTACTTTTATGCTATGGACTGTCTTTTACACAAGCCTCATTACATCGTCGTCCTCCTCATGATCTGCCCGAGGCTATGTTGAAGTGTGGTGTTAAGTATGTGCTCCCAGGCACAGCAAGGCAAAGAGGATGGATCGGGAGCAAGGACCAGCCTACTCGGCAAACTCAATTCGTTGGGGAAATCAAAAGACGGCGGAGCATCAAAAGAAGAAAAAAAACTTATACGTGATCTAATGCAGCTTAGTTTATCTTCTAAGTGGGCTATAAAGCCCGCTAAGCGAAAAGGGGAAGCAGCAAACCTGAGATTTGACCTAGTCACGTAAATCGTGCGACGCAGATATTTCCATCAGGACTTAGTTTCTTTGCAGCACGGCTCGTCTACATTCTTCGAATCTTCCACAGCATTTCTGGTCCGGCGAGCCCCTTCCCTTGGCTGTTTAGGTACGTTGTGACCAGATATTCAATGCCGTAGCCTCGTTAATGCAGTCAGCCATCGCCCTATAATTCTATATTATACATATGTATATCTATATCAGCCATCAGTAGTTTAGTTTCTGAAAGACTAATGCCGAAAAGGAACAGAATTTGAGAGACAATAAAATAAATACCGTCCTGTCGGTCCGCCTATACCGCATTGTTTCTACTAATGATGTCGCCTGAAAACTATTGAAAACTATCTGAGCTTCCATTCTTTTTTAAACTGCCAAGCCTCTATATTTTCAGCCTCTGGTACGTCCTTACCGAGCGCACTGCTCTACCTATGGTGAAGGCTGGCGAGAAATTGTCCGTGTAGCCCTGCCATTTCTCTGTATGTACATCTTTAACAAGAAAAACAGAAGTGCCTGATATATTGAAGAAGGGACTCTCTTGTAACTTGAAAAAAAAAAAAAAAATACCAAAGTGTAAGAGAGGCACTAATCTTGAACTTTGTTGAGCAATAGGATTGATTATCCTCTCGCTTAAGAGTCCTGCTAAGCAGAATTTACTAGGTGCGTTACTACGCAATGATTCCTTTTGGCCTTTGCTCCGGCTGTTCGTTCTACAGATGTACATGTATTGTACATACATATATGTACATCAACTCTATCAACGTTGCTATTTTTGAGAATTTGGGGTTTGAGATCGGCCCTTTGTACTTCTGCATTCATATAGTACAACTGTGTCTGCTATCTAGAGTAGCATTCAGGTCAAACTCAGGTAGCATCTCATGCTACTCAAGATACTCATGAAAATGAATCATAGAAAGATGTCTCCAGCTGTCAAAGGCATTATACTAGGATTTCAATCTAGCGCTTATCATGTCAGATTCTTTAGCTCAAGTTCTTAGTTATTTGGAGCTATTGGAGAAGTTTTACAGTGTCTTGGCTAGTTTTAAAACGCGGCAATTGACATGAAATAGAACGAAACGAGTCCGTCTGAACAAAACAAAACCAGAGTGGCGAAGTCGGTTCTGTCAATCTCATGATTTGCCAAGACTTTCTCCTTCTCACTCATGTGCTGTTGAGATCAAATCTACATAGGATTCACTTTAGAATTACTTTGGATTTTGCTTGGCGTTCGCTGATCATAAATAAGGTAGATATGTAGTAGTGCGTGTGTACCTGCATATAAGGTAAGACACTGTATAAATCACAAAATAAACCATCTAAGTTGTTCTAAGAAGAATCTCACCAGGTTCTATTCTTGGCAGCACATGAACAACCGTAATATCGAAAGCCCTGCACATACTAAGGGTCAGCATAAAAGGGTTATGTCCGGTTATCGATATCGGTCTAGAGAAAATGGAGAAGCTCTCACCGAGATACTCCACAATGCACAAAAAGTTATGCAATGCCGCTGGGTATCCTTGTGTGACCAAGGATGTATACACCGAAAGACGATCCGCATCTCGTTCATGATTCAGGCCGCAACACCAGCATTCAGATCAAAAATTGAACCAGGCACGAGGGCTAGAACTTCGGTTAGACCTTGAAAATCAGTTATTGCACCGAGAGAACACATCATAGCCGGCTAGGGATTTATTATGTGATCAACAGACATTGATGTCAATACCCAAGGGCGTAAATCTGCTACAATATCGTGATTCACGATGAACCTTGGAACTGCGATATGACCATACAATAGAATGATAATTTTTAAGATTCTGATAATATATCAATTTTAAAATACCAAGTTACAGCATATAATGTAATATTTGTCGCGAAATGTTAAATGCTAATCGAACTACCGTGCCATGGTACTTCATTTGCATGACACTGATGGAAACGAAATATCATCGCTATAATGATGAACTTGCCAGTTGCTAACACTTCATCAATTTCTGAAGTTACGGGCTGTTTAAGGAAATGATATATATCCCGCCATATTCAACGGAAGCCGCTTTCTATAAGATTTGTCAATTCTAATCACACGGATAAGGATTATTTGTATCGTACTAGATAATGAAAACAAGGTTAGACTGATAGGTGAATAATATATTGTATTTTTCCCGTCTTTTCTGATAAGTTAGTTCAGTTGGACGTAGTACTACATATGGGATATTGCTATGTCTGGAGCCTTATCTGGTATTTGGCCATGGCAATGAAGCACAAGTCACCGGCATCAGTTCAACAATGGCTTGTCAGTAGCCAAATCGATACTTTGTTTAAGATAGCGAATGCCTCACTCCGCCTGTTACTAGTTCGATATACAAAAGAAACTTGGTATACCTGAAACATGACTTTTGGTACTCGGCCTGTATCTTTGGCGCCGTGAATCGATAATACACATATCTAGTTGTACATAGTATATACATAATTGCGTAGTGCAATTACACATATGTTCTTGCTTTGCTACTAGCCTAATCATTGCTTGATACCAATCGGAACCTCCCATGTTCGATCAGTCACCAATTCTTTATGGATCCACAGGGTTCGTCATCGTGAAAACTATAAACGCGTGGCCCACGATTTAAGCTTCTCTATTACAGCGTTTTTTCTCTCTTTTTTGCCAGCTAGTAGTTTCCTTTATAGTAATGAGTTCATCTTTAGGATTCACGAAGGAATCATGCCAGAATAGCTACCTGAAAAAGGCCGTCGATGTTTTAGTTACATCTTTTGTTAATCATGGCAGTTGGCGTTGTTTTTAGCTGTTTGAAGCTAAATATGCTAGTGGCGCTAAAGACGAATGGATAGTGATTATATCTATAATGTCTAAACAATGAACGTAAATACGAAAAAAGGATCGCTCTTGTTGTACGGGTGAGATATGCAGCCTGGGATGCTGTGTTCATATATGTGCGCCGGAATTCTTGGCATCACATATGTATGTATATACACGAACCTGTGATATTTTCTATACGTTCATCAACACACGATATTTATGCATGGGAGAGCATACACTACTTTGGTTATTGTATTATTGTATTGGAAGAGAGACTTGTATGTTAGTAAGAGATTTATAGGTAGTAATTATGCTATCCTTTTCGGCGGGGTTGACAAGCCGAGGCCACAATATTTATTAGTAGCAAATTTGAAGATACCCCTTCAAGATGAGGTTATTATCTTGTAGCGAACATGTACCTAGTTTTTGTACATATTGTATGTTATCAAGAGTTTGGCTTTGGTTCTGGCTCTCATGATATTGATATGTCTGGGTGTCTAGCCCGTCAAACAACCAAGTTCAGGGGATTGACGGGTCGTATCGACCAGGAGGTGGTCTTATCATACTTCTGATAATGACAGGCTTTAGGCCTGCTATAGAGCGGAAACCTGTCTAGATAGGTAATGTGGTAGTAGCTTCAATGGCAGTTAAAGTAGCGGTGATGAACGAAATCATATTACCACGGGAACAAAATCAATAAGAAAAACTCAATAAGACAAAAAAAGAAAGACTGTCATGGTGACGTTGCGTTCAATTTATGATTTGGGTGATTGCGTTGTGGACGAGAGAACATTTGTTGTAGCAACAAATATACCGCAAGACGTATACATAACTATCATGTTGCTTTCTGCTGACAATAAAATTACACAGATGCATATAAACGGCGTAAAAGTGCGATTTTTACTTAAAACGATACGACATACATAGGTATCAGGATCTTTTCTTTTTCGGTTGCTTCGGATCATACTATTCCATTCTTCTTAGAGATGATTAGCATGTAGTTGATGGATTGGTGTCTAAACCTTCTTGTCAAGTTAGGACTTCTAGTAATATGCTATTTTTTTCTACAGTTTAAAAAAAGAAAAGGAGAGCCGGGCAAGCACCCTGACTCAGTAAATGATTAACATACAACTACTGGTAGAATACGACAACGCCTACCTTTGTCAACCAAGCAAAAGTAACAGTCTTGCTTACCCCCGGCCGTCTTAGCCTGCTGGCACTAGTAAATTATGTTTTCTTTCGTCGTCATAACCTTCCTTAACGGCTCTGAAGTCTGCTCACATACCTTGGCATGAAATGCCGAGTAAAAAAAGCAAACCTGCATCTTATATACTGAAGCAAGACGAGTATTGGTGTAATAGACTGTACAATAAAGACACATGTTCACATTTGCTTCTCTCGATATCTAGCGAGGATCAATATACTATTTAGGAGTATCGTAGAAGTAGCCTTCCCAGCGCTTTGGGAGTTGTCATATCAACTGTGCCTTTTTTCTACAGCAAACTAAGCTTCATCAGGCGCCGTCGGACCATGTGGCAAGTAGCGGCAGCAGTAGCTTTCACTACTCTTATTGTTAGGCGAGCAGGAAACGAGCCGATCCGCACTGAGACCTATCATATACGTATATACATATGTATATACGCTAACATTTGTGCTGTTAATGCAATAGGAAACGGGAGGAGGGGATAAAAGCTTTGACAAAAAGACGGCTTGCCGTTTGGTGAAGAAAGTAAAAAAAAAAACTTTCTATATATATGTGGCTTTACATATATTATGCCATATCAAGAGCAAAGAAAAGAAAACGAGATTAGAGAATGAAGGGTAGAAAGAAAAAAAACACAAGAGCAAACGTGGTAGCGGTGGAAGAGGCAATATCTTGGGTCATCGAGAAGAGACCCTGCCCTATATCAAAGCCGTATTAAAGACATGATGGGCTGTGCAAAGCGCGGCATTGAGTGAAATATAGCGGATATTATCGTCAATTAGACTGTTCATTTATGTCAAGACCTTTTGGACATTCTCTTCATTTTTGGCACGCTCGGGAGCTTGAACGGCTTGGGGTTGATAGGAGAGAGTCATGCCATCTCTAGAATCACGATGTATTTTATAAGGAATGTGGGTGTTAGTCTATTTACTGAATTCGATCAATGGTGTGCCGGCGGCAGATAATGTGCCAAAATCTTATCATGTTCATGTAATAATTCTTTTAATAAATCACTTGGCAATACGTGGGCCTGGCGTAGTTTGTTGCCCCTCGAAAACTCATATTATGTGCTTTTGAAGCCTATGAACGTGACTCTTACAATTATGGTTACTATAGAAATCTGATAGTGATGTTGAATGTTAAGGAGGCCGATCCTGAAAAAAGGAAAGCTTCTTTTGTAAAGTTACATGAATTTAGCAGGGCACTGGCGAATAAATTTATAGGGCCTCCCGCTTGAAATATAGTTTCCAAAATAACAAGACTATACTCTTTTTGACAGAATAAGTATATTTGTACTTAAGCCAACATTAGTAGTAGGTGATCTTTTTTCCCAGAAGGAAGTGTAGATACGAGATATACAGATGCATAGTCGGGCGGAGAATATGAGTTCATTGAGTGAGCTTTTTTAGTAAAAGATAGATTTCTATAGTTCTTGGTGTTGTGAACATTGCTTCCAAGCATTAACAAAGAATTCGTCGACCGGCAAAGAAGAGAAATAAAAAGAAATCTCTGTCGGACATGGTCTAAGCCCATGTTTAGTTGAGTAGCCAAGACCTGGCCAGCTAGGCCTAGACCTGGCCCCCCATGTCGCCATTTTTTGTTCATGAGTAGTTAGTTGGCCCCTTTGGGTAAGTTAGGAGACAGATCTAGCAAGACGAACAACAAAAGAAGGATATCAAGCATGATCTCATGCGACCGGGGAGGTGGCCTCGATAGTGGGATAAGTAGGATAGTTGGCAGCCAAAGAAAGTATGTACACTGACGAACAGGACATCATGGGTGAGAGATAGGAAATACAACTAGATGATCAGTATAGTAAGCCGGGTAGTTTTTAGCAGAGATAGTCAAAGCATACTATTACTAGCCATCTACGTACGATTATATAAATCTCCGCTTCTTGGGCTGCAAAGCGCCGACAATGGTTCGTCTCGAGACATTTAGTCGACTCGATGAATCCCCGAATGCGCCGTAATTTATTGTATATACATAAAAAGTCTGGCGGTGTGTTTTGATAGAGCTTCGAAGACTACTCACTTGAAGCGTATCCTATCATCTTGTCTTTGTAATCTTTCTTTCTCATTTCTTTCAACCTCGTCCTTGTTCCCTGTATCGAGATCCATGTAGCCAACAGGCCGCTTAACTGCATTATAGCTGGCTAGCACAGGGAAGGAGGGGGAGTAGGCCTAGAAAGATGGCGCTATACCCTGCTAGTGGCTCTCATCTGGACTTGTCGGTGCTTTCATGGCCAAGACAGTGTGTCTATTTTTTCCTCGTTTTGAAGGGCTAACAGTGCTGGCTGTTGAACTGAACTGTGTGTCTCTGCGGGCTAGTTTTGACATTGTAGCCCAGTTAAGGGTCTCACTCAAGCCACTATTGACGACGGCTGATACCGGGTAGATAGCGTCTAGGAACAGGATTGCACGATGGCACCACCTCTTTGTATTTGCTTGTATTGTATGGCCTCCAGTCATTTGACGAGCTTAAATTAGCTCTGAATTTTGAAGGTAGCTAGTATGTTAGTAGACTAGTAGCATCGAATTAGACACGGCCGTTACACGCCAATATCGGCTTTGCTCAAAGTGCGCGGGGCCTGGTGACATCCGATGCCACTGAGATGAAAAGGACAAGCGCGAGTGCCGCCTCTCACTAAGTCCTGGCTATCGCAGAAACTACTTTCTGCCTCCGCGGACTGGGGCAGTCCTTCTCAGCTTGGTCCCCTTCAGTGCAAAGCATATTCAACACAGAGATAGAGAAAAAAAAGACCTTGTAGTTGAAGTTGGCAGTGCTGTTTCGCTAGGAAGCTGTCCACGCCAGCGCAAGTGTCTGTGCAGTCTCGTGAATTGCTCATTCATCAGCAAAGCAACACCAGAAAATATATGAGAAAGGAACTATTCTCGAGCGGTTGCTGCAGAGAAGCAAAGAGAGAACAACTAAACCGCGCACTGGGGTTCTTTGGCACTCCCAAAACTGCTCTTCCGGGCTGTGGATAAACTCTGGACGGATCCTGGTTGCGTAACACATCGTGGCGACCCACGGTAAGAGCCCAGGCAAACTGGCATCTCGAGTCTAGAGCACGGAGATCAAGAAGATCATGGCCATTCTTGCTCGGTTTCTCTCTCTTCCTCTCGCTCATCTGGCGTCTCTGTACCTGCTGCTTGACTCGTTAGTTCTGAGAGAATATCCGTGTCTGTGCTCTTTGGCTGCGACCTCGCATGTAGCTGCTAGTTGAACGTATATCGGAGATTTACGCATGCGCTCATAATGCAGTTGTAGTAGCATCTGGAGATGTGTCTGTTGTCTGTATGGCCAGGTAAATATTGCTGTATGTCTGTTGTAGTATGTCGTCGTCTCGGCATGCCATGTTGGATGTCGTTTCCCTTTTGAACTGCAGCTGTCCCCTCTTTCTCGATACGGAGTTGTTGTTCTTTTAGTTTGGCTATTGCTTTTCTTTGTTCTCCCACGCTTTCTTATCATATTTAAGGCTCACTTTCTCTCATTTTCTAACCGTGAGGCTGAACAAGCACAAAACTCCCTACCATTATCGCCACTATCGATATCTGATCGTCGGACAGCCGTCCACCATCGCTATCCTGAACTTATCGGCCGCCTCGATATCTCCGCTCATTTGCTGCTATTAGCCGTCTTTCAGTTCCGCTAGCTATAGATAGAACTATTTCTAGCGGCTTGGCCCTCGCAAATCCAGCATAGTTGCTGTATATGATCTCCCGCTCCCTAAACAGCACCGACGGCTCTTGTTTCGACTGGACGTTAGCATAATTTTCGACTGCTAGGCCCAAACCTGTTTTGTTTGCCAATACGATTCGCTTTGTTTGAACTAATCATTACTGCTGTACAATCCAATACTCGATTTGTTGCAGGAATCAGACTGGAAACCCTGTCTGCTTTGAGAACGCCCGCGCCACCACCCACTCCCCGAATAGCTCAGCATCAGCTCAGCATTATAGCTTTGCATTACTGTAATATCGCACTGCGTCTACTGGCTTTGCTGCGGCTTGCATAGCATAGTCGACACCCTCAGCGAGCTAAATCTGTCAACAAGCCAAAGATCGTGCAACTAGACGCTGTACTCTACACTCGCTTCGTACCACGGCCATCTGGCTTCCTATTGGCCGTCATCATATTGCATAGTTCCTGCTTGCCGCCATTTTTGCTCTGTATTATACTTGTATTATACTTGTCGTCGCTTGTCTACCAGTAGCTTATTTTTCCCTTCAGTCTCCCTAGTAAGCCAGTCGCTTGACTTTGTTTTGTTCTACTGCTTCCATTCCTACCTGCTCGAACAGGTCTTAGTTTGAACGCATCCTTACGTACTCTAGGAGCCTGTATTTTGCATTTTTCCCTTTGCCTGATTTAAAGATTTCTAAGACGCTATCTGTTTCGCCCAGTATCCTCCACAGGATCAGGAAATACATCCTATAGTTCAAGTCTATTCCGATTAGAAGTGATTGGCATTTGTGCATTTCAATTTGAGAACGTCTATATTTCTGTTTTCTTTTAGATATATTGATGTCTCTTGCGTCTGCCTCTTACACACTCTACTCGCCCGATATCTCGACGACAAAATCTTCTTTCCACCAATCTGCTGTGAAAGAGCCATTTACATAAGTTGTGGCAGTACGCTTTTACCGTTGCACTGTTGCACTACAATATACAACGTCAGCTTCGGCCTTGTCCGTGTGACCACCTCAATTTTGATTCAATCAACAATCAACGGTATGTTTGTCTTCTATCTGCCCGCTGTCTCTAGCTTTACGCCTGTCTTGAGTAGCCTTTGTTCTTTGAAGCTTGCAATGTCTCTCTCCCCTCGGCTCCACGAATATATATAATATATGTACAGATACACACGTAGTTGTATGTATCTTTATATCTGTATGCAGTCCGCCTGACGGAATAATTCACTTGTCATGATGGCCATCTTCTTGACCTGCATATTGTACATATCTCGATCGCACAGCATCGCCTTTATGCAGGTCGCCAATATCGCAAGACAATAATAAGAAGAGAAAAACAGGTAAATAGGCCCGCATGCATACTATAGTTGTATCTGTACAGTACATGCGCATACAGATGTACAGACAGGTAGCTTCTACCGATACAACGCTGCGGACAGCCTAATTATCGTTCTTTGCTGGCTGGTGATTTTTATTGCCCCAGTAGGCTTAGTGCAGGTGTGCGTGTCCATTTTGCATGTGCAGCTATTCTTACACGGACCATTATCCTATCACGCCCCCCCCTCCACTAGAAGCGACTAGACCAAGCTAATAATCCCGGACGGCCAATATAGCGCCTCCAGGGTATGATTTGGTCTCTGTTTTTCTGGGCTCCTTTTAGCTGACGTTGACTTGCATCGCTAGTAGCTTCGTATATAGATCTGCATTGCCCGGTTCGAACCGTGCTCCTTTTAAAGTCTCCATGGCTCCCTACGACATTCGGTCGATGGTCTTTGACAGTCTTCCTTTTGTTCTAATAGAAAATCACGACGATATTTCTGGTCCAATCATGGCTTACTCAACCCACAACGACGATATGGGCCACGACGCCCATCAAGAACAACACAATGAACAAGACGCCCCAGGAGCCCCAAGCCATCCTGTGCCGGCAATGCAGGCTGCTTTCCAAGAGTCACTTATCGAGGCCACCAACAAGCCAAAGCCCGACAAGCCCTCTCTGCGCCATCTCGACCCGAAAGCTCGTCGCCAGCGATTGATCGAGCAAGCCAAGGACGAGCTATTACCCGATAGAAACTGGCGTTATCGCCCTGGGCAGCGCCAGCATGAACTGTGGAAACTCATGGCCCAAATTTCCTTTGGTGTTTACTTATTGCTCAACGGCCGGTCCAACAGCACCGATCAGGTCATCTCCATCCTCCAGGGCCACATCGACGACATTGACGAGTTCCTCGAGGTCTCTCTGGAAGATCTATATGAGGCATCACGCGACTTGACTAGCCGCATCCAGCACTTGCGTCTTCCTATGGAGAACCGCCAGGTCTTCGAAAAACTCCTAGAAGAGCGCAACTTCCGCGCCGAACTTATGTCTGGTAGCGAGACTATCGAGCATGTGCTATCGCGGACAACTCTCTTCCTTGACCAGTCAGACGACGATATCCATAATGGATTCATCGCTACCAAGGCCTTCCGGGACTATCTGCATAGCGAGCAAAGCGCAGCATGGTCCGAGGAGCGTCCCAACGTAGTTAGCATTTACGAAGCCATGGTCAACAACACCGATGGATGGCAGAAGACTTTTGCAACTTTGGAGGAGAAGGCGCGCGAGCTTAATGAGCTTGTCGTTTCTCTAACTCACATGGTTGCTGATATGCAGCGCATCGCTGGAGAAGTAAGCAGACGCACTTGGGTATGTACTGAATAGTTCACCAAAACTCCACACCATTAGACAAGTTTGTGTCATTAACATATCGTGTAGATTTCCATTGAGCCTTTCACTGCTCCTCTCCAAAGCCAAGCCGCCGCCCATATGTCACACATATCACAGGCTTCATATGTATCGCCTGCCTCATCTTATCACAGAGATAGCCAGAGCGTTCGTTCTCGTACTAGCCACACTAGCACCCAGAGATCAGCGCCGAGACAAATGGCCTCAATGTCCTCAATGCGCCAGCACCATCTTCCCGACGGCGCATTAACGCCTCCTCCTGACGATGGCCTCAACATGCACATCGGATTTGACGACATGATAGCTGCTGAGGCGGAAGATGAAATCAAAAGACAGACTATTATTGCCCCGCGCGACGACGAGTTCATTCTCCAACCTAAGGTCTACACACCCAAGCCTACCGTACAAGAAACGCCGCTCTCGCCTCCCGCTAGCCATGCCTCACCACCGCCCCAGGAAGAGGAAGAGGAAGAAGAAGAGCCTGTACTGCTTCTATCTAGCAAGCGGTACAGTAAGAACCATCCGCCTCAGTCATCACCACCTTCACTTCACCTCCCTCGCCAAAGAACGTCTTTGAGTCAGAGAGCCTCCCTCAAAGGTCATACTCCTGAACGTATCCAGATACCACCCGTTCAGCGTCAAGTCTCTGCCCCTCCAGGCCCTTATCAACAGGCACAGCGCCAACAACAACAACAACAACAACAACAATATCGCCAACATTCGGCGCAGCTTGCGCCAAACCCTGCATACGCACACGAAAACGATGGACACTTCCGCAACAGATCAAACTCATCTTCCAACGCATCCCTTTCGCCCTTTCAGCGTCCGCCTCAGCTTATGATTCCTTCGCCATCCCACTCGCCAATCTCTGAACAGCACCAATTCTATCACCCGGTGCTAGCAAGCCCCCATTCTCCCCTGCAACAGCGCCCTCACACCTCTCACAACACGCCTAGAGTCGTCCCCAATACACCAAGCGGAACACAGTCTGCATTCTACCCGACTCAGCGCAACATCCCATCCCGTATAGGCGCGGCCAGCACACTCAGCGCCAGCACCACCATGACCTACGAAACTGCCCCGGATGGTACTCATCGCCAGGTCAAGAAGAAGAAGAGCAAGTTTGGATGGCTTAAGAAAGCCTTCCAGCTTGATGAAGAAGAGAGAGCTGCATTTGAAGCTCGGCGGCAGAAAAACCAACCCAATCTCTACTACGATGAGCGTAGTTCACAGTTCCTAGACGGCCGCAGAATCAGATAATTCTTTTCGATTTCCTTGACATTATGTCATGTCACGAACTATCTCGATAGTGTCCAGGGCTTGTTATTCATGCAAGTTTACTCTAGGGCGCTGATGTCATCGATCTTGCTACGCCACATAAATTATTGATTGCGGTGCTGGCTGAGAGTGTAATGCTTGCGAACCTGAAACCTTTACCACTCACGCAAACTCAGGCTTGCACCATCCTATCACTATTTTCCTTGTCCATATCTTCATCTATACCCCCCACGCATGGTTTCCTTGACGACCTTTCTTCAGTGTGCTCTATTCTTTTCATATTCTTTCCTTGTCTAGGAGGCCCTTTTTTCTTTTCTACTTCTCTTTTTTTATCTTGTCTTATATACCATCCATGTCTGCATAGCGCTCTTTTTGATCTACTTTGTGTTATTTTTTTCTTTCTCTACCATCTATTTGTATTGACCCTGGCCTTTTCTTTTTTTCTTTCTTCATTTTGGGTCAGATTCTATTTTATTTGCTGGTAATGGTGTGGGCTTTGTTTTTCAGTAGTCAAAATTCTATAGTAGCCTCAACTATATATGTCGTTTATAACACCATATTCTTTATTCTGTTACATCGTGAATCTGTACCGAAATATGGAAAATCATGCTCTCACACAAGTATTGCGGACACATGAAAATCTCCCCACAAAGTATCATGTGCTAGATTAGCTATCCAAGATGCATTTGTTCTTGTATAGAATTAAGATCATCAAGCCAAGAATTAATTTACGAAAGAGGTTGTGATTTAGTTCATCTGTTATTTTCTTCATAATATTAGAACCAGAATATAGAACCCAAATATAGCAAGCTGCCGGCTTTTTCTTCTTTCCAAGATGTTCTGTGCGTCTATTTTGGCGCTAGCGATATTCAAATTTTTGCAAAGACCCAAAAGAAACAAGGTCTGGAGAACTCCGATTATTTTATTTTATTTTTTTCCCTTCATTTATTAACCTTTTTGTCAGAACGGGGATTCTTTTATTTTTTCT
>RHDR01000603.1:0-19003 GCA_009806295.1 Davidsoniella neocaledoniae
AACAAGATATCAAGACATCAACATAATCGAGGGCCTTATTGCGCTTTTGAGTCTATAGTTTCTACATCGGGAGCACCTTCCTCAATCTCGGCATTCTATCCTCGATCATGCTTCTCCTTAACCTTCAACCCAGTCTCTAATACTGATATCAGCGCTTACAAGTACAACCCTAGACATGCCATTTTATGCTAGACCTCCTCCTTCTCCCTCTACCTCCTCTACGATTACATAAGTCCTCCAATATTGCTTAGCAGCATAATTCAAGTTAACAGCGTCCGATCCAAAGCAAAGCCGATTTAAGTTAACCGATATAAAATTGGAGAAAGGAGACAGAAAGAGGATATGGAATAAAAAATAGGCAATATTAAAATACCAAACAGTAGATATCATATATGCAGAAACGAAGACGAAAGAGAAAAAAATAAGAAAAAATAAATCATAAAATGCCGTTACAGGCGGAACGGACGGGATCACTTACGCGGATACCGCGGACTAGTCGCCGGGCTTAAACTACTAGGCTAGGTTAATATATTAATATAGTTGGGTTCGCCGATGGTATGGATAAAGAAGGCAAAATGGTGGCCTCATGAACTAATACGTGATAGTGGCGAAGGCATATGTATATGTGATAGCTATATCATGCATAATACAGATACTTGTACACTTATATTGGTCCATTGTCGATATTGTGAATTCCATGCAGGTGGACCTACAATCTGGTATTATATTTTTATTTTCTCCAAGATGCAATACATGTATGTACATATGATCTCGGATCCTAGAAAAGGAACAACATAATGTCAGATTGCTTATTCTCTCCAGGGGTATTTCTTCTTGTGTAGTTGTTCAGGGGATCATACATTTATCGGTATAATCAACACAATACACAAAGAGTCCATCTCCCAAAATGACGCCAAGCAAGGTCAGTTTTAGGCGGTCACATAAGCATCAACTCCTTTGTTTTTTTGCTTGTTGTTCTTATGATATATACATAATTGTTTTTATTGTCCTTGTTTTTTTTTGCCTTTCCTGATCGAGATACAAAACACATGTAAGTAGCAGTGAAACCAGACAAAAAAAATTACCAAAGGCACAAATCAAGCCTCGTCTCGTGAGCATATTGATGCTAGAATACCACTATACCATTCAGGTTTTAGCCCCGAAAGAAACCTCGTACCCTTATGCCTACGGGTCTACAACTGTACCTTTAGCTGTATGTACATACGATGCCTGTAGACTTTGTTGCTACCCAAAACGTGTCTTCCTCCAAGTATGAATTAGGCCTAGACGTACGATGATTGACATATATATGGAAGGGGGGTGTCAACAGCAACAAGATCAGCATAAGTTAGTTAGTCTCAGTAGTCAGTCGAAGTGTTAGTGTACCCACTATAGTTGCAGTTTTTCTTTTATATCTGTACATATACAGAGGGCCTTCGTTATAAAAAAAAAATAAAAAAAAATAAAAACTAATAGAGAAAGGGGCATTATAACAATGGAGATTATCGCGCTCATATTGCTTCCGGAAGGACTTTTCCGAGATATTACAAGGAAGAAATCGACAGAAAAGAACCGGTACAAAGTGCCAAAACTCAGTTTGGATGATAAGAATTGGGATGTCATATCTTGTGTTAATTCTTTGTAAAGAATAGTTATTCCTTTTATTCTGATTTTCTGCACGGAATATACAGGTCTGCAACTCGGAATATAGCACCAGCATATATCTTGCATTACCTAGCATAACTTTATGTTTTTATCAAGTCGTAGTCTTCTTGATATGGAAAACTTGAAGTCCATCTTCCAAATACATGGACATCTAGATTCCCATTGAACTCCTATTATTCAGTTTCATTATAGTTTATTGTCTCCGGTGATCACGGAGAAAACTTGACAATCAAGGAAAAAATTTAAGTCTCCTGACTTTTTCAGCAATCCAACGTTCTGCTTGATGGGTTGGCTTGCTAGGATCAGGGTTTGAGGAGCTTATAGTTGCAACATACAATAGAACCAAAGCATTGTGCTATACTATAGTAGGAGAACAAAGTACACAGTTAGAACTCACTAACTATTGGGTTACTTGTTTTATGCCCTACATATATTTTAAGGCAGCACAAAACAGAATTAGTCACATACGAAAAGAAACTTGATATACTCACAAATTTCTTTATTCGTCAACCGATGATTCAAGGGGAAATTGGTCGGCGTCAGGAATCAAAAAAAAAAAAAATAGATGGAAAAAAAAAAAGAAAACATAGTTACAGATATTTCGTCTCTTTGCACAATTCCTTTGCCTTGACCATCTTTCCCTTTTTCTGGCCCTTCTTCCCCTCATCACATATCCAAATGTGATCAGAAGCATATTCTCAACGCATGCCATTGTATCTGTACATCCCGTATGCAAGGGACAGAATATTTCGTGCAGATATGAATATCACAGTCATTATTGAACTACAGATACATTATACGTAACTAGAACTATACAAATACTTACACAAAGGTCGTCAACCCTTATATTTATATATTAACCCTTACGTGAAAATGCGAAACAACTGTGATACTATCCGAATGGACCATGTTTCTTTCTCGTTATTATTTGAAATTTTTTAATGAAATCTCATTCTTGGACATAATAATATAGACGTGTCTAGATTTGAGAAATCGAACCATTTATACCGAGATAGGAAGTTTGAAGTAGTCTCGTGACTATGACAGATTCTTGTCAAGCTTGGCCAACTTCAAACCACTGACTGTTATGTATGTACATATGTATATAATCCTCACGATTTGGTATGCATGTACTTGCTCAGATCATTTCTCTCCTCTCATCCCAAATCCCAAATACAAAAAAGACTTTTTGGGAAATTTAAAGCTAGTAGCTGAGCTTCATTAGTTTCAGCTGAAAAACAAATGATCAGAGAGTCCCAAATTGTGAGAAAGAAAAAGGCCACAGCTGAGCTCTCTCGGACTGTGAATCGCGGGTTGAGTTTCTGGAATAAACACATGTTGCATGGAATTAGACATTAGACAAGGACTAGGCCACAAGCAGGTTATTAGGGAAATGTGCCTTTTCAAAGAGAAGAGAAGTAGAATTCTTCTCACTAGTTTGTATGTTATTAGTTTTTTGCCTTTTTAGTAGGGGTTGTGCTCTACAAATAGTAGCGAGGCTCCGAAAAGCAATCCAGGGGGTAGAACCTAGGACGTCATTGAAGGGAAGGTTATTACAAGTATGGGATGGATGGATATTCCTTTGGTTCTTTTTTTCTCTAGTTCTTAGAAGGGGGGGGGGGGTGTGTGTACATACTTCTGGCTATTGATATTTTATACTAGCTATACAGATAATTCCTGACTTCGATTCGAAAATGTAGATTCAAGATCCGATCACAAAGTCGCTTAAGCAAAGCTGCGTCATCGATCATGGTATATAGTACATATAACATATATTAATGGTGATTTCTTTTTTAACTTCTCGATTCCAAAGATGTGTATACGTACATATGTACATAACAAAAGAAGAGCACGATTCAATATCCTAAAAGGACCATACCCCCAGATCGTCTATTTACTTTGCCAAGACATTCTTGGAAACGAACCTAACCTGATTTAAGCTAAACTAACTTTCTCTTTAGAAAAAAGAAACTAAGAGCTATGTATGTATTAGTTAATATAACAAGGAATTGGCTCAAAGCAGATGTGTTTTCTACTATAGCCACAGACTTACAAGGACCCAATGTATAAATACATGGTTAGTATAGACCATATATCTCGTTGTATACTTATATATTGAGCATTACTACAGCCTTTGATGTTATTCCATGTATGCATGAGGGCATATTCGGACATATATCTATCGACGAGGCCCATCCGGGCGCTTAATCATCTAGATCTGCGATATCCAGGAATGAAAAAAAATAGATCCCTCTTGAGTAATCGAAATCAAGTTTCCCACCCCAAGTTCTCTCCCTCCACACCGTGAGTCTAACTACATATGTATTATACAGGCTAGCTATATCTCTCTCTCGCCAGCGTATAAACCAGCCACAGCGGGTGCTTAGATGTAGTATGTTGAAGTGCCTGGTGTAATTTGTCACCGTTTTTGCAGGTGGCATGACACAAGCCCATGGTTAGGTCTCTGATACAACGACCTATAACGAGGGTAACGAAAGAGAACATGAGGAGAGAGGTGACAAGAGATCATTCCCTAATCAGTCGTGTGGCAAGTCTCGCCAGGCTTTGCTAGCTGGCTCGCATGGGATAAGGTGGGCGCTTCACAAGAGCAGAAAAGAGTCAGAAAGTAGTATGTCGTATGTATGTCCTTACTGGCCTAGTAAAAAGCATTAGACAACTAAGTTGATTGTCTCGCTCTAAGGAATGAAGGAACCGTGCCGATAGCAATCACGAAGCTAGTAGTTGTAGTTGTTTGCGAGTGTCTGTGAGTATACATACGGGTTGATATGTGCTAAGCCAAATGGGTGCCATGCTAATTGGCCGAGTCTAGTTACGCACATACATGGTTATATTCTGCGATCTTGGTGAGGTTTTATATAATTGCAAATACATAGTTTGAAATAACTATACATAAGTTGTTTGTATATAGTATCTCAAGTTTGACTTGTGACCAGCAAGGAGACATATACAAATCTAACATCATGACAAAACAAAACAAAAAATGCAACCGAAAGGTATCATGACCAATAAACCCTTGAAACCCTTTTTACTCTCCCAGCACAAACTTCTGTATCGTTCTAGACCATTGCAGATATATTTCCTTCTTTCATTATCCTTTTCGCCAGAGTAATACCAAGAAATCTTAACAAGAACTCAAAAAGGGTGATCGACATACTCACGAGGTTGCCATAACCCACTTCGCCATCCTGTTATTGCTTTTGTGATGACATTGAATTATACTAGCAAGCCCTGGTTTTTTTTTTTGCTGTACATACATATACTAATACTCATGAAAAGAAACCAAAAAATGAGGCGGAAATAGTAGTAGTTGGTCAGACAAAATATCCCATGGCACTCAGAACAAGAATGCCTGTTCCCCATCCATGGTGCTTTTTACCTTCTGTCTCGTCACTATAATTGTACCAAGTCAATCTAGGCTGGCTTGGACTGAGCAATCTTGTATACGATATTTCAGATCAGTCTGTTCATTTGTTTTTGTTTTCAGAGGTGTGGTTATACATACAGAGTACAGCGGCTGGGTTTTGTCGTAGAATCAGGGCGCAGATCGGTCTCTTGCAGGTAACTCTCTAGTCTCACCATATACACTGTATTATAACTGTATTAAACACTATTAATCGATGTCATTATTATCATTAACAATCCCTTGTTTATTTCTAAATAGTGGAAAACCTGAGCAAGTACATGTCGAGAACAGAGAGTTACTTGCAAGAGACCGATCTGCGCCCTGATTCTACGACAAAACCCAACCGCTGTACTCTGTATATGTATATCCATCCTCCTTTATTGTGATTGACTTTTCAATCAGAAAGGCTGTGTGAGTCTTGCATGTGTCCAATGATTTCTTGTGGTACATCTGCTAATATTGCATACTCTATAACTATGATCACGGCCGAGAAATATAAACTATCCATGGCTCAAATTCATCTATCATGATTGCATATTTTAACCAACATCTTACAGGTTTATAAAAGCGTAAAAAAGGACAGACAAAAACACACATGTTAGAGCCATATATGCAAATAGTCCATGATAATAATATTAAATTTATCCATAATTTTTCTTATAACAAGACTGTATTAGTTTCTAAAGTGTCGTTTTACTTAAACCATTAGAATTACAGAGCTACTGGCACCCCAACCGCACATTCAAATAATATTACTAAGCCTCTTGTCTGACTTTTTCTTTTAGCCTGATACCTCGTGATGTTTAGATTTCTGATCTAATGGTTACTTGTATCTTACTTTTACAAGAGCTCTCTCTCCCTGGCTTTCAAAGCCCAAAGGGCTCTAATATTGAATATCTGTATGTAGGCTGTTTTCTTGCTTGGTGGGTGGGGTTGCTTGCCCGTTCCAAATTTGTATTAATTTTTTTTGCATGTTTTCAATGTCTTAATGGGTCTTATTCCTAACGATCCTTTTGATAGTTCTCTCTCTCTCTGAAATCTCAAGCTTGGTGTGCTGGCTGGCATTCTTGTGAACTGGGGAAGAGGGGATGGGCTATTGAGTCTAGGCCCCTCCCCTTCCTTTTGTTCACTCAGCGCTACTTACAAGATTACATGTACCCCTTCTTTTATTGTCAAAAAATAAACAACGTAGTGGTAGATCTGGAGCTAGTTATCCCGTCAAAACTCACTCACTGATTGAAAATAAGAGAGGCAAGGGGAATATCCCAAATAACCCGCTACATAGTTACTCTAGAATCAGATATTTGTATTGTCTATCCATATGCCTTGGTATTGTGTGTACAAACAATTCCAGTTAGTTAGTTCTAACATTGTCAAATTCTTGGTTTTCATACCGCATTGGCGATGGTTCGCTTCCAAGGCTTGGATCTCGACCTTGGTGATTAGATAGTATGTAATATGTAGAGGGCATCACACCGCATGTGCTCTCTAAGCTACGCATGTGTGCCTAGCATTGATTCAAATACTGGTGCGAGCCACTTGGATGTAGAAAGCCACGGTGTTAGACCATGATTAGAAATATACCAATAGGAATAAAAACGGAAATAAATACACGAGTTTTTTTTTCCTATTTTACCCGTCAGTATCACATTGCGGCATCGGTGTAGCTGATGGAATCTAGACGACACTCAGATGAACGATTACCAGTGACGTATCTTGTATCTTGTATAATGCATAATGCATCTCATCTGCCCAACACGGATATCTGGGTTTTGGTCTTGATGGCCACAAGGTAGTCGTCAGACATGATTGTGCTAGCGCTTACAAGACCTTTTCACTTTTTATTTCTTAATTTTTTTTTTAAAATTCAAAGCATGTTTACATGTATATTTCGCTCCTACTGACATGATAGTCTTATAATTGAAAAGACGTAGTTAAGTATAGCGTATTTAATGTCTAGTAAATATATCTGTAAGTATGTAAAACTATGATTGTACTTTGACTACATACATATTAGAAATCCAACCCTGTCAAGCCTTCATGCTCTTACTAATTCCAAGGTATTGTCTTGTTATTCCCATATAGGACGGACAACTCCCAAACTCAAGGTTCTATACTGTTGGCCAACGCACTATTTACACCCCACCATATACAGTACGCTGTGGAAGAAACCCATTGCGTTATAAGGGCTAGGTATACTGTATATATGTACATATATATATATACTAGGGTGCGAGCTCCACTTAGTTATTCGGAATACATGTCAATAGCAGTAGTTAGCCATCGTTATAAGATAGAGTATTTAAACATACATGTAAAAATATGGGATATGGACAGCATGGGATAACAACTTCTAGTTGTACTCTAGAGCCTACAGGCTGCCGTCCTCACGCCTTCTCTTCTCGTCTTCTCGTCTTCCGCCTCTGATCCTGTTGGTCTGTGGCCACGCCTACATGTACAGATACATACGTTATGCATAAAACGCAGGTATAGTTGGCTGTGACGTGATGCCAGCTCCCGGTATATCCAAAATATATGTACCTGTAAATTAGCAGGCATTTTATTTCCTACTACTACGTACCTATATTACTTTGTTGGGGGGGAGGGGGGCAAGGCAATTGAAGCTAAGCGCACTTTCTGCCAGCAACTTGTCAAGGCTACCCTACACCGGAAACAGGAACTGTTCTAGCCGATGCTAGGCAACACGCCTGTACATACATATATGGGTTGCAGTGGCCACAACAAGCACTACGAAAAAAATAAAAGGTAAAATCTACCATCTTTCCAGGTCTTTCCAGGTCTTCAGATCGTCTACCTATCCTCGTTGCAATCCTGCTCAAGCCTGATCCTACTAAGGAACCTATTCCTGTTGTTCGTGTAGTATCGACCGTGGGCATCAGAACAGATTGACTGACTACAGAGATATTATGTATATTGCCCAATGAAGTTGGTAGTTTGCTGGAAGGTAGACAGACATATGGCCTTATAAAAGTAGAAGAGTACCCATTCATCGTCAGGCCAGCAGATGCTTGGGTGCTCGTACATCATCCCCAATTCCTGTCTCTTGACCTACCTAGTTGTTTTTTGGTACATGCATCTGGTTTTGCTTGCCTAGCCGAGAGATCTCTATGCCGTTTGCCCTTGACTTCTATTCTGCTGTCCTTGCTCAAACCAAGAACGCCGTGTCGTACATTTCTTCTGCTATTATTCCCTGACACTTGACCTGCCACGTATATACATACTATCAAGTGTCGAGCCGCCTGACTTACTTTTGTTGCTGCTACTATTTGCAATTTGGGCTTTGATGTTCTTCTACCCCCGAGTCTCTTGATGCCGTACGATCCGTCCCAGACGCTCTCTCCTTCTTTCGTCATCTTGAGTGTCCGCCCACCCTACTTCTTTCCGTCACATCCCTGGCTTGGACGTCTGTCTGTCTTCGTTGCTGGAATTTATTGAGCACCAACAGCGCCTATTTACTTGCAAGCAGTTGCCAGACTAGAGCATGAGTCTCTAGACGCACTGGTGCTTTCGTGTTGGTTCTGCTGTACAAGTTGTAACATATTACCGACTAATCTTCGTCTTCTGCTACCGGTACGATTCGTTTCACCCGCTATATTCATTATTCTTTACACTGTGGCTTTTCAATCAAATCTGCTAGTAGCCGCCTTCCTTCAAGCCTCCTCGGATCTGGAGATATCTACGTCTGTTCTTTCATATCTCGGCAAGCTGTCTGTCGTTTCATTTTCATTTTCATCACACCGCCCTGTCTGCTATAAAGAGACCTCTTGATTTATTCTTTCCGGGATTTTTCTTATTTATTAGCCCTTGACCTGCCGATTTTTTATAATTGTCATTTTTTCTTCTTTTATCCTTGGATATTATATTAACCATCTTATTTTTTTTTATTTAATTCTGTTATTTGGCCAACACTCTCTCTCGTACCCCATCATCGTAGGACTAGGCTTAACCCTGTCTTATATATTCCTTGCCTTAAAGTGTGCATTTACAAGACTTTAAAATCTAAGTTCCGCGCACTCTAGAGAGAGCCATTCTGCTTCTCGAGATAGCATTCATCGCCTTGTTCTTTTGCCTACATATACTATACACATTGTGATATCACTGCAATATACGCTCCTGTCATATCATACATAGCAATAGACACTATTGTCTTAGCTTCACACCCCCTTTCTGTCATATTTGCACATACACGCTTGTAGTTTTGTGACATTGGTGTATTCTCTTTTTGTTCGACCTTTGTCATCTTTACTCCTTCTTTTGCATACATATTTATTTCTTCACGAAGCCTGGTTGATTATCATGCTCATATGTTATCGAAACACTTCACAAGCCTAGTCCTCCAACTACTTACAACCCTCCCTTCTTATATAATCTCACCACCTACATTACATCAGAGCCAATTCTGTTTTCTCTTGATGTTATAACCCCCTCCACATATACACATATATTTATATAGACTCTCCGCCGTCACGCCACGCAACACAGCTCCTGATTTTGGCTGTATCGACTCTACTTCCAACTTTCTTCCTGCAAACTTTCTCTCATTACTTCACCATCAGTCACGCTGTCTCCCTTAAATCTACCAAGTCTCCCCATTGGACCTGCGTGTGCCGCTCACGCCATACGTTCATTTCTTGACATACATTCTTCTCTTGCCGGTGACACTGCTCATCTGACATACCCTAAACAACCGTTCAAGATGCCATCTACGGATGAGCCTTACTGCCTTTCCCCATGGGACCAATCGGCATGCCGTGTCCATGTGCGTCTAGCTATGTGCTTCCATCTGGACGAGAATACGCCCCGTGAACGAATCACTACCCACCTTCGGAAATCCCTGAACCGACTAGTCCAATCAAAGCCCTTCTATGCTGGCCGTCTCTTCCTAGGCCCTCGGCGTAATTGGGTATACATGCACGAGTCCCTCAGCTACGACATCCCCTTGGAGATCCACGACATGTCCAAGAGCTTTGGCATGACATATGCAGAGTTTGAAGAGCAAGGCTTCCCATCTAGCGCAGCCGTCAACCCTTTGTTCCACCTGGACGGAAGTGTCAAGAACATCTACGGCGAAGGTGAAGGAATGCCCGTGATTGTGGTCCGGGCCTTCTTCGTCGATGGCGGTCTCCTGCTCGGAGTCTACTTTCACCACACTTTTGGCGATGGAGATTGCATGGGCAAGTTCATCTCAGACTTTGCTAGACAAACATGCTTTGCAGAGCCAATACCGAATAAGCACATGCATGACCGAGACTTGTCGTTCACCATGTATCGTGATAAGCACAGACGCTCGTTCGAAGAGGTATTGGATGAGTGCCCAGAATATGTCTATGACAACAGACTACAAGGTCCCAACAACTCGGTGGTGGGCCCAGGAGGCATCCCATCGGAAGAATACAGCAAGTCCGGCCGTACGTTCGTGTTCAACAAAGTGGACATTGATATGCTTCGATCCGAGATCCGGCACAGCCTTAACATGCATCCATCAGAGCAGCCTAACTTCCCAACCGCCTACGTCGCCCTCGCCGCTCTAACTTGGGTCCACACGGCAGCTGCCCGGCAAATTGGCGAGCAGGACATCGAGCCGCCAATATCTGGCCAGAGCGACGACCGATGCGCAGCCCTCATCAACCCGGTGAATTGGAGATACCGAGCCTACAAGGACTTTGGACCATCGTACCTTGGCAACTCTGTCATGCTGAGCCGCACTACCGTGCCGATCTCGAGTATGGCTGAGGCACATAGAGACATGACGACGTTGGGACGCATTGCACAAGCCATTCACGCGGCCATCCAAATCGACGAAGACTTCGTCCGTACTCGACTAGAGATGATTGACCAGATCGACGACCCCGCCAACATGATGCTGTCGTTTGACACTCGCGTACGAGAGGACTTGGCCTTTAACACGTGGCGTCAACTCGGCGCCGACTGCCTGTGGGATCTGACGGGCGAGGGCCTATCGGTCAAGGCAGATACTCTACGGCGGATGTTGTCGGAGTGGAATTTGGTTGGATCGTTGATTTTGCCAGCACGAAGCGAGTCGCCGAATTATGAAATCATCATCACTATTCCCACACCGTCTATGGAGGTGTTGTTGGCTGACGAAGGATATACGAAATGGACGACTCGCATTCTCGGCTAATGGATAAGTCTTGTTTGCCATAGAACGGCAGGTTACAGATATACCACCCGTTCTTCATTTCATTCTTCCTTTCGGCCTCGGCTATTCCTCTTGCTCTCTATCTCTGCCATGTATAGATACATGGTAACTGGCGTCTTGTCATAGTCTGGTTATCTGCCGTGACAGAGCATAATTATCTCTCAAAAAAAGAAACAAAAGAGACATGTCTATTTCTTGTCTTCCACTTATTTCTCAGGTTCATCTTTCAGACTTATCTACAGAGATGTGTCGATGCTAGTGCACTGTGTAATCTGGCATTATACAGCATTCGTTGCGATATCTTTGTTTTATTTTGTCTTTTTGTATCATTTCACTTGGTTTTGACATTTAGCATATCATTCGGACATGGCTTGATTTCTCTTTCTTTCCACATAAACGGTTTTCCTTTCATTGGTGTTTTGGCACTTTTATAACCTGGTTACATCTACTGTTGCTATATTTTCTGTATTTGGCTCTCTATCTTTGTTTTTTTTTCTTTCTTTTCTAGCTGATCTTATAGAGCCATCGAACGGCGTCTCGACTTCTTTATCTTCTCCCTCTACACATTGTATCGACTTCATATCATGTCATTTTCATGTTCTATACTATATTGGGGGATCAAGGCTTATTTCATGTATCACATATTACTACCATCACTATTCAATTTCAGTATGCTTTTCATCACAGAAATCCCCTTTATGATATAATTTATTGAACAAATTTGTCGCATAAAACTTAACGTATTTAGCTACATGTACATATCTTGTAATGTACAACATACCAAAGTCGGAGAGACTGAATCCGGTAGTTGAGGAATCCATGGCCAAGGGTTGGTTTAGGGTTCGCCAATGAGTGGCGAGATCAGGACGTCTAAGGCACGTGAGATGGACGTCATAGAATTCCAGAAGCAGCGATAAAACAACGTCCATGGATATATAAAGGCTGGCACGACGCTCAAACTGGGTAGAAAACATGCTCAACTATCATAGTCCCTTTACTTTTATATCCCTCTAAACGGACATCTTGTATCGCAAGTCTAGATCTACTCAATCTACTATTGTTCTATATTTTTCTCGTTATATTCTTCTTACCTCCAAAATGCCTCTTGTAGTTCCCGGCCTAAACGAAGTTAGTGTGCAGGACGCCAACTCACAAGATGCGTGGCAGGTAAAATTGATGGGCAAGACCCTCAGCACAGATGGACCATCATCGGAGACTGTAAGTAGAATAATCTCTTGAGTCAGACTTCCCTACCCATACCTCAATTCAAGTATATGTATTAATACGAAACGCTGTATTATAGGCCTTTGCTGTCAAAGAGTTACCAGAGGTTCACCGCATTCTTCAGCCCGGCCAGAACGTCACGCGCGATCTGAATGAAAGCCGGTTGAATGTGTGCCTGGACAACGACGGCACAGTGCGAAATGTTTACTACGGTTGAACAATGTTATTTGGTAGAGCTTCAAGCAATTGAACTTTTTGGACTTCTATGAACTACATAGTAACTAAATGAATAATATCATATGAAGCCGATAACCGGACCCTTTGTACCACAATATAGCCGTGAATTTAATGGGTGCCATTGTTTTGTTTACTTTCGAGGACTAACTAGCCAGAGGCTACAAAGAGTCGATTATTTGGAGAAGCGGTTTTGTTCTCAAAACTGGGCAATTGTAGAAGAAAGTAAGCTAACTAGCTTTTAGCTATGTTTTTGCTTCCAAAGCTTCTCCCTCCATCAACAAACAACCCCGCCTTCCTGATCGAGACGAGGGGCTGAAATTTTCCTTCGACGTCACTGCTATGTTTTGGCAAGCCTGTTTTTTACAGTGCGTACTCCAGGTTTTAGGCGCTGTAATATCATTAGAAATCAACATATTGAGACACACTGTCTGCAGTTTGTTTGACAAAGAAGAAGCTCGAAGCTGAGGCTATAGTCGTAAACCCTAATAATTTCTCTATTGTGCTATGCTTGACTGCGCCTACATTGAATATAGCCTCGTCAGGTTCACGATATTTTTGTAGCTTGTTTGTTCAGAGTTTTGAACAAATCCGCTTGCTCTTGAGACTTTGCATTCTTCTATTCTTTTGATATTTAGTTCTATTCATCCCTCACCTCAACATCACTTGCTTGTTGATATCCTTAACGTCTTCGTAATATTTAACTATCGCATCAAACTTAATCGCCTGTAAAGCGCCGATCTAACCGCCGCAATGTTCAAGAAAGAGTACAAATACTTGCCCGCCGGAATATGCCCCTTTGAAAGCTTTAAGACCGCCTCGATCCCCGAACCTAGACGACCTTGAATCAAAACAAAATCACTAACCCTTCATTTTCTTCGTAAACAGTATCACCGCCGCGCCGAAGCAAAAGCTCAAGTCATCGGTGCAACGCGGTCTGCGCCAGTCCTTGTTAGCTACCTACCCACTCCTTGCGCCATACGGAGACGCCATCTTCTCCAAAAAGGGTTCTCTCGAAAGCGTCAAGCTGCCCGATCGCACTGTGCTCTACGTATTCAACGGTGTTCCTCTCTTCTTCCAGAGTGATCTACCCGGCACGCCCCTTCTACCGCATCTACGCCTCGTTCATCGCTTCCCCGACGCTTTCCCGAGTCTACGTATCGATCGCGGCGCTATTCGCTTCGTAATGTCAGGTGCTACCCTCATGGCTCCTGGCTTGACCAGCCCCGGTGGCCGTCTGCCAGAGCCATTGGATGATAATGTGGAGAAGGGTGAGAGAGCTGTCGATGGCCGTTGGTCAAGGGAGCTAGAAAAGGGTGAGCCGGTCGTGATCATGGCTGAAGGAAAGGAGTCGGCGTGTGCGGTCGGTGTGTTGGTGGCCTCGACAAAGGACGTTAAAGAGAAAGGAAAGGGCCCGTGGTCGAGGATGCGCATTGCCTAGGCGATGGTCTGTGGAACCTAACGATTGATTAAGAGGGAATAGCAATGATGGGATATCTGACTAGTGGAGAGATAATCAGTTGACGATGGGAATAGGCATGGAAATGGCCACAGATAATCAACTAGGTAAACAAAAGTAGAGTTCACATAAACGACAAAAGGCACAGTTCAAAACTTTTCATTCTTTGATTATATTGGTGTCTCGGGATCTATCATATCCAGCACCAAGTCCTCAATATCACTTCCGTGTAATTCAATAGTCGGAAGAGTGGTGGACCACTACTATGAGTCTGCGTCTTCACTACCTTCGTCCGTCCAGATACGACAGCAATAACGCAGGGTACGCTCACCATTGCATCCACCTCCCTCTCCGGGGTTCATGTGGAAAGATTCCAAACGGATAGCCCGTGCCACATCTTTGCACCGACGAACAATCAGAGCATAATACAGCATCTCCAGTGTCTCCTTAGCACAACGAATTGCCCTTTCGTTGCTGCGTACATCCAAGCCGCCATCTAGGTACGTCTCCAAAGCCGAGAACCTGACCATGAACTTAATAATCCGATCGCGGTCTGACGATTCAAATGGGAAAATCGTGTTCAACAAGGGCTTACGGCCCGCGGCTGCGTCCTCGGCAAACGTCGGTACGTCAAAGAGATGTTCCCAGGCAAATTCTTCTTCCTGCTGTTGCTGCTGTTGTGGCCGCTGCTGGCGTGACTGTGACCGGTGTCGCGAGGGTGAAGATGGACGTGGTCCCTCGCTGCAGCGTACCTGCTCGGCGAGAACACGTGCCCGCTCTTGAGCGGCGAGGGCAGCCGTATATGCCCGATCAGCACGAGCACGTGCGCCGTGAGAATGCAGGAGGATGGCATTGACGACAAGCCCACCATCGATAATGTCTGAATGGTCGTCACAAGACGGTCTCGGATTACCTCGTTCGAACATCTTTCTGCTATTGGGTTTTGTACTGCGAAGACAGCCCTTGAGACTTCGTTTGTTGGCCTTGGCTAGTGTTGAGTCGGGTATGTTTCGGTGGTCGTAAGGCTTCGATTTGGTCTTTGATAGTTTGGGAGATGATGGAGAAGATGATCGTCTTTGTCGTTCTTTGCTATTGATAGCTTTGGATCGGAAATCAAAGCCGTTGATAGAGTCACTGATGATGATCTCTTCCAGGACGTTATTGATCTGGGTAAAGTTTGTTAGATACATTGTAGCTGCAGGATAAACATCAATAGAATCAGTTGTCTGGCTTCAATATAAAAAGGAAAGGTTAGCCGAGCAAGTTCTTGTCTCTCGCACGGTAGTTGCCAGTCTGGCTTCACTCCTGCTTTTTATATCAACATAGAGAGAGATGTCGGATGAACTTTGACTAGCGGTCACTGATGAAGCTCTATTATTCACATTACGGGAGAAAACATTACAAGATTGACTTGCCATATCTAGGCACATGTGTGATTCACATAGTATGGATGGCCTTTACGACAACATTGTTTTTTTAATACTATCCTATCTAACTGATTCATTGGTTGTGGCTGGAACTTAATCTGGTGGTACACAAGCATCTGGCTGGTCGGACTGTGAAGGCGGACATATAATGACGCTTTTGACTGACTTGCTCGCCATGACTGGAGTTAATAATGCTTGCGTACTATCCATGAAAGCCCATATATCTTCCTCTTTCCACTCCCAAGCCGGCGTATCCCTCAGTATTTTCGGGGTAGTCACGCCCAACGTCTCGTACGATGGGTCATTGTGTAGCAGGATCCTTTTATAGCGCTTAGTCAGGACGCCATAAACCATGCCGTTGAGATTCTGGGCCTTCAAGTGCTCCTTGAACCGCCGACCCCATTCTTCACGGGCGCGCTGATCAAGAAACTCCGTCTTGCGACGGTCATACTCAACGCGAACGGGCTCACCAAAGAACTGGAAAACACACTCTGGATAATCAGCACGGTTGACGCGTCGGGTGCTGAAACGGCCTTGTTCACGACATCTGGGGAAGAAGTTGTTGATCCAGTTCAAAAAGCATGAGCGGCCATGAGTACGCTTCTGGTCGACCGTTGGAAGGGCACCGAAATCTTCACTATCTTCACGTTCGGGATCGACGTAGAACATGTGGCACGAAGTAACCAGCTCAAACAGCTCTTCCTCGGTGTTTAACGGGGCATCCCAAACTGGGTCTGTGACAGGCATGCTCAAAAACCGCAGCACAGCGGACACGTCGTCGGACACAAAAACTTTGCTGAGTTTGCGATTATACGGCTCGATCTCGGGAACGCGCACATATAGGCCCTTGTCGTCATAGGTGAGACCAAATGGACGGATCAGCGATCCAATCATGTTCCACATGTCGCCGTGAGAATGGCGGAACAGATGCCACCGAAACTTGGCAGGCTCACGGATACAGATGTCCACTTGAATGTAGACTTTGGTTTGACCGGTGACTGGATCCTTCTGCTTTTCCGACTGCCGGACTTCCTTTGGGCATTTCGGGACATCAAACTCGGCAGGCCATGGAACGGCAAAGTTGACTGAGTCGGTCTGTGCATGCAGGTTAAAGCCCTCGGCGTTTAAGAGGTCTCGTATAGACAAGACATGATTGACAGCAGGAACTTCAGGATCTTGTTTAGGACCGCTGACAGCAATGTCAATGTCGCCATAGTCAGTCTTTCCCGGACCGTCGATCGGAGTCTCGACTTGGTCAAAAAGCTCCAGTAGTCGGTTTTGGATCTTAGCGCGGACGTCCAGATAGACCGGCCGAGGCATACGTGGGGTCCATAGGGACTTGAAGGCATTTCCACCCATGGTAGATAAAAAATGGCCTGTAGTTGGTCGTCTTGGCGTCAAGATTGAGCAGGCACATAACACTGAACGATGTGTGGGAGATGTCGGTTCGTCTAGTGCTAGCATATACAGGCTCTATCAATGCTGATAAGTGATCACTCTAATATCAGTAACTACGACTACCTCAATTTTTGGCGCACATGGTTGAGATTAGTCATACCGGCGTAGAATGGTGTGTACCTTTCTGCCAGAGGCCATAAAAAGTCTGGATGAAGATTAGGTAGTCATGAGCAGTATGGCGTAGAGGTTTGGCGAGAGTGTGAATGAATGTGTGTATATAACTGGAGAAGGAGATCGTGATGATATGATAAGATAAAATGAAGTGAGTACAATATATGATTGGACTAAAACCAAAAAGGTAGAAAGAAGTGGTACAAATAAGTAGTTCAGGGCTGTGTATCTTAGGATACCGGGGTGCTACATAGCTATTAGAGCTCCATTTCCACCTTGATAAAATTGAATTAAAAAAAAAAAGTGCTCCCAAAGTTCAGGTCGTTTTTTTGTCAAATTGAGAAAATAGCCTATATGCAGTTAACCCTATTAACCCTATACTGTCGTACTTTTGAATATACTTTTTCAACTTTCACCCAAGTTTTCATGTTTTTTTTCCTCGTCTCCAAGCTCTTTAAAGCCCCAAGAGAATTCAGCCTAGTGTGAAGTTTGTTTCAACATGACGCCGAAGCTAGCGACTTCTAGCTCTGATTTGCTGCTGACATTGTTGGCGTAACCCCCTGAAAGTACGCTAGTTTCGGCTATTCAAGGAGCTTTAGAGAATAACTAAGAAACAGCAACCAAAGGACCCAGTACAGTACTTTCGGGTTGTAGTAGGACAACATTCGGTTCTTACTTGGTGTGATGTACTGTATTTTTATGTGTGTCTATATGCTCCATAACGGCACAGTCCTATGCGTTGGCTATGTTTGTGCTTACCATCTGACTATCTGGCCAGCCTGCCTATCTAGCAGATAGGTCAAATCAAGGCGACCAAGCAAAAAACCAAGCTTTTCTTTTCTCGCTAATCAAGAGACGTTTTGTTTGTTTTTTGTTAGTGTGCAGGTACAGGGCTTGGCATCTATATATATGTACATATGGTATACAAGAACAAGCCCTGGCCAACCATTTATGCGCTGTATTGGCTTCCCTTACAGCGCCAATCCTTGATGCAGCCGCCCTTTGCTTCTTTTCTCTCGCTGGAGCGTATTTCCGCGCGCTGTTTAGCCTATCTTGGCCGTGCGCCTGTTAGTAGTAGAATTGAGATGTAGTAACGTTTGTTGCATTGAGTTGTCTACTATTATGTATCTACAATACATACATGGAATTCACAGGTGGATCGTATCACTGCCATGAGTAACAAATTCGGTCACATCGAGAGCATCACAAACGCCCTAGAGCCCTGCTAGGATCGAACAATGTATACATACATACATATAGCGTACGACTATATATGTTTGGATCCTTGAACGACAATGGGGCCGGGTTTGTTGTAAGCCTACTGAACCGCCGGATAGCTGGTTTTCCGATGTGAAAATATTTCTTTGGTCATCTAAGCCATGCTGCCAGAGTAAGCGTCAAAGAGACAAAGCAGCCAAATAAAGACATCAAAACAATGGAATCAAGCTAAAGGAATAGAGACAAAGAGCCCAAAACAAAGAACAAACAGCCTACTAAAATGACAAAAAGAAAGTTAGGCTCTCAGATAGCTACCAGCTCGATATCGGAGGCCAATGATTGGAACTGCTGCCCTTGTTAGCAGGACTAGGAACTACAATTACGACTAGTAAACTTTATACGAAACGAAACATATCCCCGAACAGGCCAACGATCGACGGCAGGAAGCTCTGCCTAGAAGAATAGGTACAGTGGCAAATGTGTGCAGCCAAAGGGAGAGACAATGTGATACACGGCAGCATCATTGAGGGGGAAAGGGTATCAAAACAAGAAAAAGAATATCAAGGAGGGGGGGACGGAGGGAAGAGAATAAAAAGCAAAAA
>RHDR01000604.1:0-18982 GCA_009806295.1 Davidsoniella neocaledoniae
ACCACCACCTCTGGCTCTCGCTGCCACCACCTCTGCTTCCGGCAGCAAGTCCTCCAGAGTGGCTCTTCTTCCTCAAGCAGCCCCAGTCACCCCGTCAACTTCACTCCTACCTGCGGTTCTTGCCTGGTTTCCGGTGGTGCCAACGTCGTCGATATCACTGTATCTGCTGGTCTTACCGAGTGTGTCTCCAAGTGCCACCTTGCTGCTGCCAACTCTCTGCTGGGTCTTGCTGTTGATGCCGATATCAACCTGCTGGGTCTTGCCAACGTCGATGTCTGCCTGTCCGTCTCTCTGCTGAGCGATTCCACCACCTGCCGCTACGTCACCGGTACCGGCATTGGTGCCACCGTCTCGGCCTCGCTTTTCGAGACCAACGCTGACTGCACTTCCTACGCCAAGTCCAGCTAAATGGCTTGCCTTCGCTCTGAATGCTTTCTTATACTGAATTTACAAACTCTCTGAGAGTGCTGAGAATGTTGAGGTGATGGGTCACCCGCTACTGGTAGATGGTCTCAAACCGGCCTTCCTTCACTAGCATCAACTTCCAACCAATGCACAATCTTCTCTTTCTATTTCCCCCCTTTTTACTTTCTTTTGTCTACATACCTTGCATGGCTTGGCCAAACTGTTTTCTACCTGCCCCAACCGTTCTATAGTCTCTCTTGTCTAATTTTCTCTACCTGCGAGAGCTCCTGCTTCTCTATGGTTTCTAGCTTGATGGTGGTCCGACTTGGCTCTCTTGTTTCACCCCAACTATGTATCTAGTCACCAACGACAGTTCCTTAATTAATGACTTATAGCCCCCCTTTAACTTTGATTTCTGTACTCCTGTTTGCCATGATATATCTTGTGATACATTGACTTGACTCTATACCTTCTGAATGCTTGTTTTTTGTGCTTCTATGAGATGTGATAACAGTGCCTTTTCATCGATCAACGCCTCCGCGTAATTGGTGTAGTGGTAACATTAATCGTTGCCATCTGGTAATGATTTCGATTAGCCCTGGGTTCAATTCCCAGATTACGCAGTTAGACCTTTATCTTTTGATCGTAATTCAATTCTTTTATTGTTTTTGCCCGTTATTTGGAGGTGCCGAGGCCGTTCCTTGTGATACTGATTGAGCAACTAAAACGACCTTCTTATTTGAGTCTCCCCCACAGAAAGGAGCATAGCTTACTTTTCTCTTTTTCTTCTCTTTATTTTATTTTTATTTTTATTTTTTTTCAACGGTAGTTTGAGGCTTAGAAGCGGATTGTGGAATCTAGAAAGATTCCTCCATATAGTTGAGCTTAAAAAATAAACCAGTCTATAAATTTCTTCTTGACGTCTCACACCTTTTTGATGTTGTCATCTCTGGCTTATAAATCTGGGTTTAGCATGAAAAACACACTACAAGTGGAAATACCCGTACTACAATATGTAACTGGAGTTTGGTTGAGCCGCATTTGAAATCACTGGCTCTAAGAAAGCTTTTTGGGTTTCCTCGGCCCAGATTCCTTGTCTGGTTGACTGATAGATCCTCTTGAGCTATCTACAACGTAGCGTCTTTGCTTATAAATAATCTCGCGACTCGGCAGGCCACATCCCTCCGACGGAATCTTTAGCTCGCTTTACTTGTCTAGATTTTGGTTGCTCTTGTTTGTGTGCTTCGTGCACCTGGTGTGGGTTAGATTGTGGTCCCAATCTGGCTTAGAAACCAGCGGCAAGTTGATGTGTGTCACGTTTGTCTTCGAGGTTCTGTTTCCTTCGTTCTAGCATATCCACTTCATCCTTTCTTTCATGGCTATCCTACAGCTTCAGTCGGGCCAATTTAATGCCGCTTCGGGGCCTACTTAAGATGCACGCTGCCCTGTCTCTTAGAAGTCAATTATCTTGTGCTTTGCAGCATTACCATCTCTCATATTCCAATACCTCATTAGCACAACTAGCGACATATCAATCTTTTAACCATGGCTGACAACTCCAAGCTCTTCACTCCTCTGCGTGTCGGCAGAACTGAGATTCAGCACCGCATCGTTATGGCGCCTCTGACGCGCTTGCGGGCTTCTGATCAATGGGTTCCCACGGATCTCATGAAGGGCAAGTCGAATTCCCATATTAACAGTCAGATGATTTCGTAAGAGCACCTCAAACTAATCCATTGATTCTAGAATACTATACTCAGCGCGCTTGTGTCCCCGGCACCATGATCATGTCTGAGGGCACTCATGTGTCGCAGCAGTTTGTCGGTCTGCCCAATGTTGGCGGTATCTGGTCCCCTGAGCAGATTGCTGGCTGGAAGCGTATTACGGACGCCGTTCACAAGAAGAAGGGCTTTATGTGGTGCCAGTTGTGGAACATGGGCCGTGGCGGATACTACGCTGTGGCCAGGGTGCTGGCACTAAGATCTACGCGCCCAGTGCCATCAAGCTCAGAGATGCTCCGGCTGAAGAGGTTCCGACGGAGATGACCAAGGAGGATATCAAGGCTGCTATCGATGCCTACGCCCAAGCTGCTAAGAACGCCATCGAAGCTGGCTTCGATGGTGTCCAGCTACACTGTAAGTTCTGTCTTTGTTCTCTACGCACGTACATCAACTAACCCTGTCTATATAGGTGCCAACGGCTACCTCCCCGACCAGTTCCTTCAGGCCGCGTCTAACCAGCGCACGGATGAATACGGCGGCTCTGTTGAAAACCGCTCGCGCTTCGCTCTAGAGGCTTTGACCGCCATTATTGACGCCGTCGGCGCTGATCGTGTCGGCATCCGCTTCTCTCCATGGGGTACTTTCAACGATGTGGGTCAGGCTACTATCGCCGAAACTTTTGAGCAGTTCACACACGTGATCAGTGCCGCAGCTGCTCGCAAGGTTGCCTTCATGGATCTAGTCGAGCCCCGTGTTTCCGGTACTGAAGACAAGGCCGTCACTCCGGAAGGCCAAGACAACACGCCGCTTATTGCCGCGTTCAAGTCTGATTCGCCGGTGTTCCTGTCCGGTGGTTTCACGGGCGATAATGCTCGTGCGCGTGTATCGGATTTCCCTGATAGAAATATCGCTATCGTTATGGGACGCTACTTCATCAGCAACCCAGATCTGATCTTCCGTATCCGCGAGAACTTGCCATTGACCAAGTACGACCGCTCGAAGTTCTATATCCCTCAGTCTAGCGACGGATACACTACATGGCCGTTCAGCGAGGAGTTCTTGGCCACTCAGAATTAAAGCATAACCCGGCTTTTCATGACTAACCTCTCTTTGGTAGCGTATTTTGCTTTCATGTTTTCGATTGTTTTCTTTTTTCGTTCATTTCGGCCTTCATATCTTTTGAACATTCATTTATTGGTATGACCTTGAATGCATTACATAGTACTAGCTGTATATAGCAACGAACCTACATTATACAGATCTATACCCTTCGATGCTATCTTCCCCTATCATATTACAATCAAGCAATATTACCAAGATCCCTCATCATCAAGTTGTCTGTCATCACATGTCCAAGTTATAGCTACTCTGTAAGTCATGCATGAGTTAGACCAAATCATGTCACGCTTGCAATTGACTTCATGTCGCCTACAACAATATCTCTCCCATTCTTATTGCCACAGTCTAAGCTGATGCCAGAGGGATGATATACTTGTCTCATGTATCCTTGTATTGGCATCCCTAGTCTATGCCCTCCTCATGTGCTACATATATCAGAGACATGTGTAATACTTTGCCTTAGAGAGTTTCTATACTGGAAATGCATAGTTGTGTATACACAGTAATGTCTTGTAATAAAAGAGAAAGAGTTTCTGTTCTAGAAGCAAATACAGGTTATGCCTTTCTTTGGCACTTGAACTACCAGATTGTCATCCAATTACTTGGGAACCTCCTTCTTCCCCCCTTCTTTGCCCTCCTTCTTCTACTAATGTTTGTGCATGATGTATACATAACTATGTCTCATTCTCATTAATATCTCTGCTTATCATATCGATGATCATTGCTGCATAGTTATCACAGAGCTTGATGCTCATTTTATGCAGTAGTGTATTCTCTTTGATGCATCTGATCTACATATCGTTTCATGTATAGTAGTTATTCAATGTATTTCTTCAGTACTTTCCCGTCGCTCCTAACATAAAAACGCACACAAATATATATACCAACAGAAAGACAATATCGTTTCTGTTCTACGCCACAGGCACGATCAAAAGTCCTAGCTAAGCAAACAACTTCATCCACGACGATGAACAGGACAGCATCCAATATCCCCTTAGATTTACACAACATAAGCTGTTCAAACATCCACCTAGGACAACACATGCATTTCATTCATTTCATGCTTGGTTTTTATGTTTCTTGGTATCGGTATTCTCTAATGATACTACAGTGTGCAGCTTTTCTTGCCATGTGCTACCCAACCAAGCCACATGCGGGTGATTCCATGCACATTTCCGTACAGCCATCTGTATCTCTACTATTAGATACTTGCTTCTCACGTAGTACAAACTCTACCAGAAATAGTATCAGAAGAGAAGAATAGAATAAAACGCTCCTTGGTGTTAGGGTCACTGATATGTGATTCGATTTCTATCTCTGGCTCCTTGAGGTAAGAGTTCACCGTGTATGAACTAAACAGGAACTAGCCCGGGTTCTTTGTTATCTCGTATCTCAAGTTTGGTCACAAGATGGAATTATCACGAAAATAGTGGTTGTCCGCATATACGACGTTACAAATAAATTGATAAGACATATAAGTCATTTCAGTTTTAGAGTGTTCACGATCAAAAGTTAAAACTACATATATTATATAAGGGTTAGGGTTAATATGGCTAGTGACCCAGCATACAATTAACAATGCGCGTAAAAAAACAATCGTTAGTTAAGTCTTTTTTATCTGAAGATTCTTGAAGAAACATCCCGTAATGATCTTTAAATTACGCATGTGACACGTTTTGTTCTAAACGATGTACAGACTTAGTATCAGGAAGTCCTTTATGAAAAATCGCCAAGATTAATATTATAACTAGGGAATGTGATTGAAGATCCAAGTACATATTATACATACATACAAAGGGAGGGATCAAGATCAAAGAAAATGTAGTAGTAGTAGTGTAGTAGGACCCAAAAAGAAGATAAAGGGCAAGTGTTTGACAAATACCATCAATATTTTCTTGCCTGTAAGTTTCTATGGTTGCTTTTTTTTCAGTTGATTCCATGGTTCAAGACCCAACCGTAAAAGCTAGAAACAAGAGATGATTAACTATTAATGTGACATTTTACTTTGAACTGGCAAAACAATACGTGCCTAGACGGATCTGAAGGCAAGGCAAATAAGGAAGCTCGGCCTGAAAAGAGAAGAGAAAAAAAACTAGAAAAAATCCCCCTAGGCATCTGGGTTCTGGGTATTTCAAGGTTTCCCCGGGGGCTGACTTTTGGGAGAAAAGAATTCAAGATGATCCTTGTTTGCTGTGCCTCTGTTGACTTCTCTTTAACTATGTAAATATTCCTCTGAAGTTATGATTGCTAAGCTAATGGATATATAGCGTGCCATGTTAATTATTGACCATATCAACGGCGGCTGAAGATATAGTAGTAGCGTGTTGAAGCAAACAAAACATCAGACTTTACATTGCATGAGCAGTACGTGGCTAAGCTAGTAGCATTCCAGGGACTAACTATATACATGTACATCATCATTTCAACTACGAAAACAATGATCATCTGGAGGCTTGGATAGCCACAGACATGTCATCTCGAGACTAGCTAAAAGTCCTGCCTGTAAGGTAAAAAGCTACAATTAATGCTGGGCATGCTGTAAGTCATTGTCATTATTTAGACCTGCTGGTTCTGCAAGGAAAATGTGGACGTGACCTGTGAGGTAAGGCATACAATAGAAGTAATTAAAGGTGTGTAAAATGACGGTGGAAATGATCATATTTTGACAGAGAAGCTAGACAGGTTGCCACTTGTCGTCAATTTACCTTGCTGGAGAGAATTCTATGAACATGGCCCTCCCCAACAAGACTTCTTGTTTGGCTGAGAAGGCCTGTATTTTATCTTTTTCTCTGCTGGGGGTTATCTTCTTCGTATAGAATAGGATAAGTCGCATTTACTCCATAAGCATGCCCCCTCAGCCATACAAGGGGTCTGGTGTTTGCTGACATATCCTAATCGCTGTCTAGCCTCTAGGGCCGGGGATTCAAGTATTAGTATAGGGCTTAGTAGTGTACAGAAAGAGCCTGGTTCAGGCCGAGTTAGGAGACGGATTATAGAGTAATGTAGCACTGAGCTTCTCAGTAAAGATCAGAAAACTATAGAGATAGATATGTAGATCCTCTACCGAGAAGTATGTAGGTAGATCGATACTGCAAAGAGTAGTAGTGGCAGCGATAAAAATGAGCCTAGGTGGCATTGGAACGGGAGATATTCTGAGATGCTGTTGAAAAAGAACAATGTATAGGTTGTAAGCATCAAGCGTCGAGACGTATATGACACTTATCACGTAAGCCATTACCGGTGGTTCATGGTGATCCCTCATTTCAAGGCAGAGAAAGGGAAGATGAAAAAGGAAACAAATAGGGCGGGTTGGGTTTCACTGGCTGCAGTAGAGCGAAATATCAAACGCCTTAAAGTCTATCGATTGGGCAAAGGGTTCATTCATGCACACAGTATGGCAGAGGGATGAGATCTAGTCAGCAGCGACTGTGACAGTTACAAGAGTTGTATGGGGGGAAGTTATATGGGAATATACAACTATAAGACCAGACATATGGCCGATATATTGTTCAGCCATCACAAGATAGGAGAACATTTATGATATTTATGGGCATGTGGTCCGACGCTAGGTTAATTGGAATATCATGCAAGTTGAGAAAACGCTACGCACCACGAAGAAGAAGAAGAGGCGTAGCAAGATAAAAAGGGCTATGACTGGATGTACAAGTATACATACTAATAGTATGTAGAACCGAGCACTAAAGACTTAGCGGCAATGGGCGCCGAAGAAGATGCACAGGCAATAAAGCGGCTGTTGCTGAACCTGTGGATTTTGTAATCAAGTAAAAAAAGTTTACAAAATTGTGAGTTAGTATGTAGTTAGTCAATCAGTACATATATATCATAATTCAGGTCCCAACTATCAGTAGGCGGCGCAGAAGGATCGACGCGGATTCGTAGCTTGGTCAATGCTTCCCGTTGATGAAGCCAAGAATGAACAAAACAACAAGAAAGAAGAAGAAGAGGGTAAGAAAACAACAAACAAAAAAATGAACCGCGATCCCGGGGGCTTAGTTTTTAGTAGAGCTGAGCGAAGATGAGAATGGACGCTGGCGAAGCTAGTGTCGTAATGAACACGATAGTATGATAAAAATAGGGACTTAGAAATTTGACATCGGTTATTAGAAGTTTGACTTTTAAGAAAAAGGCACAGTACTCTTATGTAGTCTTCAAGGGCTGCCAGCTGGCAGAGTGTTAGGTTTTATTTATTTTTTTTAATTCATTAACCGTATGGAGCTATAGCTATGAAAATGTAAATGTTAGGCATATATAATGTAAATAAATTCAAATCTAAAAATGCACTTGTTCAATTTATATATACCAAAAGATTTATAAATGTATTCAACGCTAACATAAAGATATAAATACGTAACCAAAACCTCCCAAAAGACAAAACCAGAACATAAACACTAGTCTTCCGCTGCTAAAGCCAGAGCATCAGCTGCCCGCATGATCGTTTCAATGGCCCTCTCATCATCTAGGTCGTAGATATGTATCAACATCAGACTTTGCCAGCTGGCAGCTTTTGAAGATGACATAGGAAGTATATAATATTTTGTGGGGCTAAGTACCTTTTCTTAGAAGTCTTTAAGTCGAGGAATGACGGTCAAAGTAGGTTACTGATACGTGGCGTACATCCAGGAATTCAAGTATAATTTTTGACTAATCTATTAGAGAGAAATCACAACTATCTAAGGGTCCTCCGAGTTCACTATTTATACTCGCAATCGTGCACAGTGATGTATATCCCACCGTGAATCGTGAGCAATTGCAGTTAGGGCTGATCATTAACATTAGCTCGTTAGTTCGTCGATGGGTTATCCTGATGCTGTGATGGTTATTGTGGCGGTGGCGTTGCTTACGGCTGTGGCATTGTTGTTGAAGCAGGTAGGCCTTTTAACAAATATGATAGAAATAAGCACTGGTTCTGGCTATGCACAGCATGGAAAACTCCAGGCCAATGCCACGCCAGGTTGCAATAAATATGGTCTACTGGCAGGTTTAGTTGCATCTCTGTGTACAGATACTCATATATGTATGTATCTGTATGCTGTATGTAGATAAGTCAGCATTCTTAATGCGGGTGTTGTAGTAGTAAGCACTTTGCACTGATAGGCAACATGAAAGGCAACTGAGATTGTGAGTGGACTTTACTGCTTTTTTTTTTCTTCCAAGCTGGCTATTGGTGAGCCGGAAAAATAATGGCCTGAGGAAAATCAAAATACATAAGTACGGAAATAAATTTACCAAGGCCAAGTTGCTCAATGCCAAAGGATCAGGATCTGTTTAGCTATACTCTGTTTTTCATTCTTTCTGTCTCTGTTATAGTAGTCTAAAAAGCCCATTGTAGAGCCCTTTAGCGGCTTTGGGCCCCTGGGCAGTGCCAGCAGAACACGCTAAGATGACTCCAGAATAGCGGCTAGCGTTGTAACCAGCGACGCTAGCGGGAACTACATCGCTTACTGGGACCGTCAGTTTAACACGCTTTTGCGATCCAAGGCCGATTTCTTGTTCCCAATTTTTTTTTTCTTTGAGTGGCTTTTCTTACTCTTGGAATAATTTTTTTTCTTAAATAATATTATACTGTGCGAGAATATGTCGTTAACCTGCAGGCGAACGGGATGGATAGTGCTCAGAGTCACAGGTACTTGGGCCATATAGCAGCCTACCGTCTTTAGCGCTGTACCTAGTACACCGACTTGCGATTATAGAAACCACGGATCCTGACTGGGATGTATCATTCCGTTTGCCGGGGGATGGCGAAAAACTCGTGAGTTTGTCTACATTATGTCTGTCTTGTTTTGTTTTGTTTTGTTTAGATATCTGTTTGTTATAGGCTTGCTGGCATAGAAGTATGGCTATCACTGTGACCCAAGCCAAGTGACCTTCAAGATAACTTCTTGCATTCTATTTCACTATATCGCAGCCTTGTCATCTTAAACGACTATCGTTAAAAAAAAAAACTGCCGAATCGTAATAATGTGGTAGTTGCCGCACGATCTTCGAAGTAGTAGAAAAAACGAAGCAAAATAAGGCCGAGCACTATATCTGTATGTACCAAGAAACATACCGACAAAAGATTGGACCCTGGAAAAGCCTGTTCTGGGCTTCCTGGCTAGCTCCACTTTGTAGAGCAGAGCGTCTTCTTCTTTTTTTCTTTAGTGCTACTCGGGCTAGTGTTGCCAGCTGTAGTAATTAGGTGTAATTGTGTAGACAACAATATCCTTTCGTCGCCTTCCTTCTAGTAGACAGTTTAGATGCTAGTAGGAGTTGGTACTGCCCGTTTTGTTTCGCATATACGCTTCAGTTGAATGGCCCGTAGTATTAGTATAGCAGTATTGGTAGATCTTCTATTGTAGCCAAGCCAGCATAAGCATACATATATGAGTGAGCTTGGAAAACGAAGCAACTGCCAGAGTTGTAGAGAAGGCTGAGTCTTTGCCCACCACGATCGATTAATCATAGTTGTACTCTTTTTCCTTTCTCTTCTTTTCTCTTCTTTTCTCTTCTTTTCCCCTGCCCAAACCTCCATCCCTGGAATATCATCAATTATTCCGGGCCGATGCCCTATTTTCAGCATCAAGACCGCCCTTTAGTGTCGTTATTGGCCCATCCGAAGCTGTATATCGATAGCCGCAGCAAACAACTACACATTTCTTCAGTTTTGCTACTCAGAGTAACCAGTGTCTGAGGTCTTATCGTACCGCTATTGCTCCCTTCTCTGCGCATTTTCGCTGTGCTATATTTGCTACTGCATATTTGCTACTGCATTACGAGTGCTACCATTATTGCTACCATTATTGCATTATCTATCTACAACATCGTTCGTCCCGTCTAATCGTCGTCTTCTGCTCTACTGGCGAATCGATTTACGAGCTGGCTTCTATCATAACATAATCAGCCACTCACAGGCCGTAATTTGCTGGTCTCGAGCCTGTCCTGAAGCCAAGGCCTGCCCTCACCCAGAACTCACAGACTTTGCTAGGACGCCTGGCTTTCACTCAAGCTATCATTGCGAATCTGCAAGCCTGTAAGCAGCTGCTCCCTGCAACGCTCGGTGCTTCTCCTACTGTCATATTTTTTTCTTTTTTTTCGTTTCCCTTCTTCTCGTTGGTTGTTCGTTTGTTCGTTTGCTCCCAGGCGATGAAGTAAGTGATTGATTCGTCTGCTTGTCCCTTTTCTCCCTTGATTTTTCAAACACCTGTTTGTTTTTTCCTATTCTTCCCACAACTTCGCTTGTCCATTGTTTGTTTCATTTGGTTAGTACCACTACCAGTTAGTCTCACAGCAAGGACGGCGGACAGTACGACATACCGTATTTCAGCACATCCGCCAATACACAATACCCAATACAATACACCCAAATCTCCCGTACCTGCTTGATGTTTCGGCCGCGGTGTCAGATAGAGATAGAGATAGTGCAGCCAGATAGGCAATAGTACTGTAGTCCTAGACATACAACTAGACACATACCGTCCAGTTACCGCCACGAGCACTGCCTGCTATCTTAGAAACATCGCCGCTTCGATTCTAAGGGAGTGCGTGCTACTAGCACAGAGATACTACACTAGGAGGGTCGGAGGCTCAGAATATTAGCCAACTAGATAGACAGCTCTCTACTATCTACTGCATAAACATGGAGGGCGCAAGTCCGTATAGTATTCGCCCGCAACAGCGCGGGGATATTGAGGATATCGAACAGGCCACTCAGCTTGCTGATTCCTCGAGAAGCCCTCATGAGCCATCATCATCTCAGCCCCATGTCCTGGCCAACTTCAGCGACCGTAACCAAAGTCGCACTCATACTTACGACCAGACATTCGACGACGACCATGATTCGCAAAGCTGTGATACTAGTTTCGAACAGGACTATAGTAGTGACACCCATGCTCAAGCTTTAGCCTTGGCCCATTCGTACCGGGAACCTGATTTTGACGACAGCGCCGATATCTTCTCTACTCCCACTATTGGCAGCAGTAGTAATCCCACTGGCGGTCGCACCCATAACCACATCCACAATCTCGACCACTATCACATCGTCCCGCCACTCTTTTCGCCGCCGCTCGTAGGCCTCGGTGTTTCTACCACAGCTGACTCTCATAGTGACGGCACTGCTGCAGATTTGCCATATCCAACATCATCTTCTACTGTGGGTGATCAACCTCTACCACAATCACAATTACAATCACAATCACATTCAAGGCCTCGGTCTCAGTCTCGCGCGCATTCTCGCAATAATTCCGTCTCGCAAGGGCACCATCCATATGCCCATTCTCGGGCGCATTCCTTCTCGCGCCCAGAGCCATTCCCCACCCTAGACTCTTTTGTAGCAGCACCAGCATCTATAGCAGCAGATGGGCCTGTCCAATCACCACAGACAGGGCCTATAATACCGTCATATTCTGTAGGAGGAGCTACAAACTCTGCTGCAACAGAGGCCCTTTCTACCCACGCTCCTCCCTTGCCGGGCCTGGATAATTCGTTTTCTCAGTCATCATCTCGCCCACCACATCTGCAAAACAACCGCCATAACATCAATAACACCACCCAGGCTTCGTCTCGCGATCCCGTACAACACCAGCTCTCACAGGTGCCGCAACAACCGCAGCCTCTGTCTGCCACCGCCGCCGATTTAACCTTAGCCTACAGTCGTAGTCGCAGAAACTCTAACAACGACCGCGCCTTCGACTACGCCTTTTTACCCACATCCGATCTAGTTTCTGCCTCTGACATACTGCACCACCACCTAAGAACTACTGCTACTAGCCAAAACAGAGGCAGAGCCAACAATAATAGTCCTGCTTTTCGCTCTCAACCTTCGTCCCAGTCGCAGGCCCCGTCCAAAAATACGTCCCCTGCTTTCGACCTCTTCTCGCCTACTTTCCCGTCACATGAGAGTGCTGCTTTCTTCGGCGACCTTGCACCTACTACATCTCATATCCAGTCCATAACGAACCCTCCTTCTATCGGGAACGACTATAATCGTCAAACTCGCACCGATATAGTAGCGAACGCAGTAACCGTTCTAAAGCCCGACTCTTTTGCAAACTACGACGATCAAGACGACGCTTGTTCCGCTCACGTTGAGACCGACATTGAGGACGAAGAAGCCGCCGCACCTCCGCCGCCGCTGTCTTCTTCCTCTACCCTCGCTACTGCAGAAGACTACTACCGATCCCATACCGAACCAAACCACGACGACGACAACAACAACTTTACTTCCCCATCCATGGCAACACCGGCTGCCCGTAGTCGGGGAGGAGCTGCACGCTCTTATACAACCTCGTCCCCATCTGCCTCTTCTCCTGCATCTGGCATCCCTCGGCAGTCTACCATCCCAGGTCCTATTGGCGCTCCAGTCAGATCCGGCGGCAGCGGTCGACTTGGCATGCGCTCAGCGTCAGCACCCCTCGACCCTAAATATTTTAACAATGCTTCTAATACAGCTTTTAGCGCTAATGGCAATAACAACAACAACACCAAAACTGTGGTTGGACCCGGTCACATTAGCGTCAAAGATCTCAAAAAGAAGTTTGATCAAAAGGGTCTTGCTGGCTCTTCGAATAATAGCTCTGGTTCTGGTTTGAGTAATAGTGGTTCTGGGTCTGGTGCCACTAATATTGCTGCTTCTAGCATCTATGCTCCAGGGTTTGCTGCATCCGGACCCTCTGCAGCTGTCGCTAGAACTGGACGGTCTGGATCTCCTGCATCTACGTCAAGGACCCCTTCTCGACCAGCCCGCCCAGCTCTTCGCAGCGCCATTCCAGTTCGGCAACCTCGCGAGTTTTCACCATCTCCTAGCACTGCCAGGTCATCGACTTCGTCTCTCGATATTCTCTCCTTGACACACACTATTTCCACAGGCTCAGGTGCCGGCGCAACTTCTTCCACTGCTGCTTCATCAACCAACTCCAGAAGCCGCCAGCAGTTCCAGAGACCAAGGCAGTCGCCTGACGATAACAAACCTTCCTCTCAACACCAACAGTCATTTGCTAACCGAATACGCAAACCACCACCAACAGCCGACTCAGGCTCCATTTCGGATTCGAGTGCCATACCCAAAACTAAATCCACCAACAACGCAGTGTCGTCAGCCAAATCTGTGTCAAATTCTTCAATAGGCGTACATAACGATTCTTTCGACGCCGGGGACCCTATATCTACGGCTTCATCACCGTTACCACCATCTACTTCATTATCCTCAGAACAACTACAACAGCATCCGCCTCTCTTGTTCGGTGAGATCCCGCAAGCCCATACTAGTAACGGCCACGGCACTGCTGGCTACGGCATATCATCTACACCCCTAGAAGATAACGCAGGTTTCTCGACACCGCCATCGTCATCCATATCCAAGTTGAAGAACACAGCGACCTCGTCCTCTCCTGGGCGTCAGCGGGGGATTTCTGAGTCAGGCCTTCGAGTAGACACTCACACCGACAACGAACCTACCAAATCTACTGGCATCAACGGCAACGGCTATACTGAGTCACCTAGCGACTGGTACAGATTGGCACCATCTGCAACACAGACCGACCCGAAACGCACTGTTCCCGATTACACGAAAAAGAAGACATTACCCACGGCAACTACATACTCGACGCCACGCACCCGGAACCGGTCTAGTAGTGACGCACCCCGCGTTTCTTCGAGTCGTTCTCACATCGCTGGTGGTGTATCGTCCAAAAACAGACTACCTCAATCAGGACCTGTTGTCCAGTCTCGGCTCCCGGTTCTTGCAAGCTCTAGAAGCAACCCTTCACCCTCACCTGCCCCCGAATCTCGGCCCACGACGCCTACCAGCCCAACCAGCCAGCCGGCTAGACAGCAAGATCACCGAGCCAACGAAGACCAAGATGCCGAATTTGCTACCGAAGACACTGCTATGAACCTAAGACGAGATAGATCTCCATTCGGGGCTCGGATACGAGCTGCTGCCTCGAGTAATAAGCGTGGTGACCAGTCATCCGCTAACTCTTCTGCGAATGCTTCCGAGAACACGTCTAGTAGTTCTAGTACAGGCACTAGATTGGCTGCTCTGATCACGTCAACAGCAATTTCACCTAGATCATCACCACAACTCCGTAGTTCAAGGCCAAGACAGCACCTGGCCGACACCAACGCCACCGGTTTCAAAGTGCGGACAGGCGAAAGTCGTCTGCGCGTAACCACTAATGATCAGGACGATAACAGACGCCGAATCTCGGAGGGCCCGATTGACTTTGAACAACGACGAAATGATATCCGTCTCAAATACTCCAAGACTATCCGCGAGAAACAGGAGCGTGCAGCTATGCGTCGTCGCACACGGGAGCTAGAGTCAGCCGTTGCCGCCAAAGATTCTTTGCAAGCTAAATCCCGTGGTAACTCTGACACTGCCGTTCCACGGACAAGTTTCGGCGACATACCCTCATCTCTACGGCCAGGTTTCTTTAAACAAAAGAAGTCTGGGGGCACTCCATCAAGACCATCAACTGCTGTTGATGACCCAGTATCTCCTATGTTTGCAACTGCTCCGAGAACTTCCATTGAACGGTCTGCCCCTATCCAGCTCCCTCAGCTTCAACTGCCCGAGGTAATATCAAGCAAACGTCACTCTCTCCATCTTGGACTTCCTGGTAGTGCTTCCGGAGAAACGTCTAACGAAGCAATCTTTGGCCAAGATTCAGAAGCCGATATCCCTCAACCTGAATCAGCAGTGTCTACAGTCCTTACGGAGTTTGAGATGGATATACAACCAGATTTAATATCTCCCCGTACTGTTTCGCACCCGCCAATTCCTTCCCCTGTTCGAAGTACCACTCCTCAGGCCCAGACACCTCCAAGAGGTCGTGGAAATGCTTCTACTGAAGGTCATTTGTTGCCTATAAACTACCATTACCCATTCGGCGAAGATGTAGAAATGGACTCCGGCGAGCTTTCTCCGACCCTTCCTTTGTCTCCTGTTCAGCCTCGCAAGGGCTCCTCTCGTATGCAGTCCGAGTATGCTTCTGAATTTGCCGATGAATATGAGCCAACGCCACAGTTTAACTCTGGCCTCTCACATTCAACCACAATCCGTGTCTTTCGTCGTGAATCTGACATCACTGGAAATGTTTCGCCGCAACAGTTGCAGCTCCCCCACCTTCGGGATTATTACGACGCCGAAGACTCTGTATACCGATTTATGCCTGGCTCTGCTGCTGCTATCGCCATTCGCCAGATACAACGCCAAGACGACGATACTTCGACCTGTGATGATGAAGTCCCACCAGTGCCTCGCATACCTGCTATGGTCAATGATGTGCGGTTTGATGCTGAGAGCTTTTCATCCCAACGTGACTCGACTTGCGAGTCGTCTGAAGCAGACGTGCCCACCGAATACACTAATGGTAGTACATCTAAGTCCTCTGGGATGAGTATTGCGACAGGAAGCCAGATGCTTAATGTCCCATCTATGTTCGTTCCTGGAAATCGGTTTAGCATTCAGTCTTCGTGGACCGATTTTTCCATCGATAGTCGTGACTATAGCGATAGTGCAAAACCCTCACTTGACATTCCCGAAGTTCCTCCTCTTCCCTTGAAACTTGAGACGGAAGTGCGACGAGTGGGAGCTTCCTCTATCCCGAGCGAAAGCCCTCTTGTTTCTAAGAATTCAGAGCTTCCACCTTTGCCAGCTGAGGCTATGAAGTTTGCAACATCTTCTGACAACGGACCTGTGTCGAAAATGACTACGCCAATTGCTACAGAACCTATTTCTACTTTCCCAACCAGCCCGCCACCACCAGTCCCTCCTTCCAAGGCTGGATCTATCTGCGAAAGCCATGGTACTCCTGCTAGTAGTTTCTATGAACAGAATGCCTCTGGTACTACTCTTCTTGGTTCAAGGCCAGTCAGCAGAGATCGGGCTACTGTCGCAACATCGATTACACGCTCTAGTATGGAGAAGATCCGTCTTGTTCAATCTTCATCCGAGGCCGAAATTCCACCTGCAGTCCCGCCTAAGAATGACATCAGTGATAAGGAACGTCAACGCCTTATTCAGAGACGTAATGTCATTAAGGAGCTTATCGATACAGAAGCTGCCTTTGTCCGAGACATGTGCGTCGTATGGGAGATCTACAAGGGTACAGCTGAGGCATGCGTAAAGTTGGATGCGAAGACCATCAAGCTCATCTTTCGCAATACCGATGAGATCATCACTTTCCACTCTCAATTCTCGCAGCGCCTCCGTGAGGCTGTCAGTACTGTTTACCAGCCCGTGATGCGTCCGCCTGATGAAATCCCCAACATGACCACACCCGAATTCGACACCACCAACATCTACCCTCCCCCTCATGAGCTTGACGATATCAAAGATTTCAAGACGACGTTAGGCACCGTTTTCAACGAGAACATAGAGGAGATGAAGGCTGTGCATGAGATGTTTCTGCGTAGTAGTGACATGGCAGCAAAGCGTCTTATCGAGATTCAACAAGATCCTACTGTCAAAGTATGGCTTAATGAATGCCATGAGGTGGCTAAGGATCTGACGGCAGCATGGGATCTGGATTCATTGCTAATCAAGCCTATGCAACGTATTACAAAGTACCCCAACTTGATCATCTCCATGCTTCAACAGACACCACAAGACCACCCGGATCGTGCTGTATTATCTGCAGCCAAGGACACGCTGGAGGACGCCATTGTCGAGATCAACAAGACTAAGAAGAACTTTGAGCTCGTGGGCCAGATCGTTAGCGGTAAACGCAAAGATTCAGATGTCAAGGCTGGACTTGCACGTGCCTTTGCCAAGCGCTCTGAAAAGGTCCAGACTGGTAGTCGCGTACCAGAGGATGAAGGCTATGTGAAACTCAACGACCGTTTCAACGAAGATTTTATGAGGCTACAGGTGGTTCTTCGTGATGCTGTAGATTATACACAGCAAGTGTCAGCCTATGTACACGAGTTCCTGCAATATCTCTCTTCGATAGAGCTCGTGATGCGACTTCAGCCTAGTCAGCACCAAGAGATCGAGAGCAAATGGGTTCAATTCAATGTGTCGATGCGCGATATGGAGAAAGTTGTCTTGGAAGAACATCTAAGTCAAGTGCGCGACAAAGTCATCAAACCATTCGAAAGCGTGATCGAGTCATATTACAACCCCGCGTTGGCTATGAAGAAGCGCCAGAAGCGCCGTCTTGACTATGAGAAGGCCGAGCTGCTCAAGAAGGGCGGTAAAGCAACAGATGCCAAGCTAACAGAGCTTGTTGAGCAGTACGAGGCTCTCAACGACACACTTAAGAAGGAGCTCCCTATCCTATCTACGTTGACAGCCAAGGTCGGCAAGATTTGCATGTCAAACTTGGTCAACATACAGACGTCATGGTACAAATTGTGGCGCGACCGCATCAAATCAGTGCTGAGTGATGGATGCGAGACTTATGAGATTCAAGACATTCTCTCTGCCTTTCACGCTGATTTTAGTTCCATGCAACAACCTGTCAGCGAGCTGGGGATCCTCAATCCTACATACAAGGGGAAGACATCGCTATCTACACTATCTAGCATGGATGATGCAGCTTCACGGACACGTGTCCGGCTACCGGACTCATCGCCCAGTCAGCGCGGTCCTTCGGTTAATAGCGAAGCGCCCGTGTTGCCCACGCCCGACTTTGCGCGTCGCAGCAGCGGCAGCTTAACATCGCCTTTGGGTAGCATCGGAGCCATTCCGAATATCCCCGTACTGCCCCATCACTACTACGAAAGCTACTACACAACTGCGCAGAGTGGTACTCATTCACACTCGAACTCACAAACGGCATCTATCTCACACTCGGTGACACAGCCAGTCGCACATATGTACTCCAACTCGCAGCCTCAGGGCGGCAATGGAAGCATTTACACACGCCAGGCTATGCCCACATCTCCGGAGGTTGTATCACTTGGATCACGGTCGTTTGCTGCCCAAAGCCAGAGCACAGGCCGGCCCAGCACGGGCATTAGCATAGATTCTGGGTCAATGGCGCGGCAGAGTTCGGAGCTGGCGTATTATCAGCAACACCAGCACCAACGTCGCGATTCCACATCGACATACAATTCTAACCACTACCCGGGGCCCGATAACCCGAAGCGTTATTCGGGTCTCTTCCACTCAGCACTCCCTGTTCCTGATAACGGTGACACGAGACCCCCTTCGACAGAGGAAGATCGAATGGCACTGGGTCAGGTTGATGGCGTTCTTGGCGGCGCGGCTTCTGGACAAACGGCGTATAACATCCTTGGCTAGCGGCATCGCTGTTCGAGTTCAAAATCGAGACTACAAAACAGGAGGCAGGATATCCGTACTTGGTGTACCAAGCTGGCGAGGTAAGTCTTTATTACATCATTCTATCTTGTTGTAAAAAAGTATGACAACGGTATACTAACAAATTCACTTTAGGTATTCGACGTTGTTGGGGAAAAGGGCGAGCTATGGCTGGCTAAGAATCAAGATGATGCCAACTGCCAAGTCGGATGGATTTGGTCTAAACATTTTGCAAAGCTTGCTGATCAGTAAGATATCAGTCGCTATGCTCTTCTAATAGGCCTCGACTGTTCTGTCCTGGCTGACTCAAGTACTACGTACGTCTGAGCATCGATCGATGTACAGCTACGTACGTCTGAGCATCGATCGATGTACAGCTACGTACGTCTGAGCATCGATCGATGTACAGCTACGTACGTCTGAGCATCGATCGATGTACAGCTACGTACGTCTGAGCATCGATCGATGTACA
>RHDR01000605.1:0-18935 GCA_009806295.1 Davidsoniella neocaledoniae
CCTTCTGGTTCGGCACCGATGCCGTCGAGGCTTCTGCCCTGGCCACCTACCGCAAGCACGAGAAGAACTCTGAGCTGAGCTTCGAGGTCACCTCTTGGGCTGCTTCCACCGGCACTGGCCTTCTATTCTACGGCGAAAAGGCTTCTCCTTCCGTCATCTCCCTGGCCGAGGCCTCGGAGCCCGTTACTGACGGCGCTGTCAAGTTCACCCTGACCTCTAAGGGTACTAAGTACGCTTTCAAGGCCCCCAACGCCGCTGACCGCGACAACTGGGTTGCCCAGCTGAAGCTGAAGATCGCCGAGGCTGTCGAGCTTGCTAAGACCGTCCCCGAGACTGAGGAGTACAAGACCGCTTACGAGGCCCTGAAGCCCGCCCCTAAGGTCGAGGAGCCCAAGGCTGAGGAGGCCAAGACCGAGGAGGCTGCCCCTGCTACCGAGGAGGCCAAGACTGAGGAGGCTGCTCCGCCGCCGAGGAGGCTAAGGAGGAGACCACCGAGGAGGCTCCCAAGGAGGAGGGCTCCAAGCGCCGCTCTGCTTCCCGCAAGCGCGGTCGTCCATTCTAGGATTCCTACGGCTCCAGAAGGAGAAGAAGGAGGAGGTCGCTACTACCAAGGCTTCCAAGCGCAGCAGGTTAGTTCTCAATTTTCTAACTATACTTACGTTTACAATATGCTAACAATTGATTTACAGTGTCTTCGGTTTCCTGAAGAAGGCCCCCAAGGTTGAGACCCCCAAGGAGGAGGTCCCCGCCACCGAGGAGGCTGCCCCCGCTGAGGCCGTTGCTGAGGAGACCCCCGCTGTTGAGGCTCCCTCTACTGAGGAGGCTGCTGCCCCTGCCGCCGAGGCCACTGAGACCTCCGCTGAGGAGCCCGCTCCCGAGCAGCTGAAGGCTGAGAAGCGCAAGTCCTCTCTGTTCGCCTTCGCCAAGAAGGAGAAGGTTGTCTCTTCCGATGAGGAGGGTGAGAAGTCTGAGAAGACTGGTTTCTCTCTGGGCAAGCTCCGCGCCACCATTCGTGGTCGCAAGCCCGCTGCCTCTCCTAAGACTGAGGAGGCTCCCGCTGAGGTGAAGGAGGAGGACGAGACTGCTGCCGCTGCTACTGAGGAGGCTAAGCCCGAGGAGAAGAAGGAGGAGGCTGCTGCCCCCACCGAGGAGACTAAGGCTGAGGAGAAGGTTGAGGAGCCCGTCGCTGAGAAGGCTGAGGCTGCTGCCCCTGCCGCTCCCGTCGTTGCTGCCACTGCTTAAGCGGTGAATTTCATCACCTTTTGCATAAAACCTCTGCATTTATCCCCCTCACCACCTTCTCATCTACATCATGAAAAGATGAACAGGGTGGGTGATTTTGGTTCTCTCTTAAAACGTCCTAAGACGGTCTTAAAAAGATACTGTTCTCCTCAGTAATTGTGTGGTCTCGGCAGCAGTGAGAATAATTAAAGTATGAACTATTTGAAAGAAGAAGTTTATACGCGCTGCTCTTTGTTCTCTGTCCTTCACTGGCATTTTTCATGAGTGTCGCTTTTTTACACTCTCTATTGTCGTTGTTAATTTGCTTTTTGAATATCATTTTCCTTAATGACTTCCCCATGTCGAGATACCCATATGAGAAGGGAAAAAAGAAGCCTATTCGCGTCTGAGCATTAAAATACCCAATATACCTTTCCAGACGCGATATAGGATTATGATTTTTAACCTTTTTCTTTCACAAATACCCCCAAATCCAAAAAAGAAAACACTTTAATAGTGAATATTTTGTGAGTTGAGACTTTAGTATCTCTCCTTAGATGATCTTCGCCCACTCTAATTACTCTTGGTTTCTTTCTTTGGTTGTTTTTACTTGTTTTGAGAGGGAAGTTGAATTTTCCCACCCTGTTTAGTATTACTTCTTCGCTCGCTCCTTTGCTTTGTCCTCTTTTTGTCAAGTTATTATACCAGCTATCGCGTTGCTTTCTTAGTTTTTTCTGTTTTTTTTTGTCTTTTTCTGTTGCTACTTGCGTTTTGTATTTCTTTGTCATTCTATACTGTCTGATAAAGATTACCAACTATCAATCTAAATATCTACCTGTTGTTTCGTTAAATGCCTGCTTCTCTTCAAAGTGCCCTAATATTGTTATTGTTCGTGTTTTTTGCTGTCTCTTCGTCTTTGTTAATTCTGATTTGATGTATTTCCATCTGATACCCGTTAGTGGAGGACTTTACGTTTTGTGTAACAGTAATACGTAGTCAAGTCATTGCCAAAAGTTTTAGTATATATGTATATGATGTGCTGGTGTTGTTCTATACAGTAGATGTGAATGAATAGTCAAAATATATAATGTATTAAGTAATCTAGATTGAGTGAAGATAATCTGACATTGCTGTCGTCTGAAGTGTATATTGTGTGTGTACTGTTTGTCCAATGAATGAGCTTTTTGGCTGGGTTGTATAGGGACTTGTAGATAACAATCCGGTCGTGCATTATTATGGTAAAAAGAAAAAAGAAGACGATGAAGAAGGTACAATAAATAGTGTCTGTTGACACATGATTGTTTTGGATATTTCACTTTTTGCTTGATAGGCTACGCTTTGGACATAAGCCACTGCAGCAGCTACTATCGCCGTGCGATGATTCTCGTGACAAAGCTGCTAAGTCAGCTCCGAGATTTGGCGTTGTTGGCATATGAACAGGTAATTTAGGTCGAAGTGGTGGGTATCTGAACTTTTGAGGGTCAACCTCTGAATCGGCCTGACGGGAAGGAGGATGATCGAGAAGGAGCTCTGGAGAGGCTACAGGATGATAGTTGGATTCGTAAGGGGCGTTTGAGGTTGGCTCGTTTTGTGTGACGATAGCGGGAGTGAGCCGGGTGGTAGGAGAAGAAGGGACGGCCGAAGCTGCTGTTGTGGGCGATGGTTGGCTGGGAGTCACGGGAGAGTCATCGGAGAAAATAGTTGGATCGTTGTACACGATAGGGGCAAAGGTTTCGCCGTCAGGTCCAAAGACAAGCCGAGGAATACATGCTGTTGTCGCGGCGAGACATATGGATGAGGGACGCTTAGGCTGCACAAAAGTCTCTGAAGAGGATGTATCTGGGGCTTCTTGAGAGCGTTTGGCCGGGTTATTTGTCTGGCAGACTGAAGAGCCAATGTCTATAGAAGGTGTACGCTGTACAGGGAATTTATTGGCGATGATAGCGTTGACTTTGGTGATGAGCTCCTCTATGCGGAAGGGCTTCGCCACGACTCCATCCATGCCTAGTTGGGTGATTTCTTCCACAACAGCAGCACGGGTATAGGCAGTGACGGCAATGATTAGTAGCTTTTGGGTGATCTTGCCCTCTTTCTCTAGTAGCCTGATCTGTCGTGTACACTCTTTGCCGTCCATGACTGGCATTTCCAAGTCCATCAAGATGACATTAATATCAAAGCCAGAGCCTTGGTTATCAGCCCAGAACCGTGATTTCTTCAGCACCTCAAGCGCTTCAACGCCATGCTTAGCAATGCGCACCGACGATCCAAGCTTCTCGAGCTGTCGTTTGGCCAATGTGGCATTGATGGTATTGTCTTCGACATACATTATGTGACGTGGAGGCGCTGTGGGCGTAAGAGTTGCTGTGCATAGCTTGGTCCGGGTAACGACGGCTTGTTCAGCCTGTGCGGCAGGATCCAGAGCCGCAATCGCTTCGGCGTTTTCGGCGCTGATAGCAGCCGCCATCTCGGCTGTCAGCACACGGGATGCCGAGTATTGTGCAGGTGTCGGCGACTCGGGATGTACTGGTGCCGGAATACTGGTGGGCGTTGGGCATATTCGGGTCTTGATGAAGAAGGTAAAGGTAGTCCCGACGCCTTCCTGGCTTGCTACGCCGATCTGGCCGCCCTGTAGCTCGACAAGGTTGCGTGAGATGAAGAGGCCAAGACCAGAACCGCCATAAGTCACGTGAGTACGGGGAGTGGCCTGCCAGAAGCGCTGGAACAGCTGCGCTCGGGCAGAAACCGAGAGACCGGGGCCGGTGTCCCGCACAGAGATGACAAGATTGACTATACGTCCGGTCCCCCATGGAGACGGATCTATAGACGGGGCAGCCTCGTCAATGGGGGTTGACGGCGTGGATGTTGTTGGAGTTGGGAAGGCTGAAGAATTGGTAGATGATGATGAGTAAGGGAACTGTGAGATATTCTCGGGCCGAGGCGGAAGGAAGTCTGTTGTAGTGATCAAGGGGCAATTGCTCAGCTTGGTAGGGGCCCGAGTTGGGTTAGTAGCCTCAGCGGTCTTTCCTTTCTGATCGCCGCACGACTCATGTTCGTCAGCCTTATCGTGATAGCCATCGTCTTCATCGTCGTCATGAGCGGCAGCGACACAGATTTGAATCGCCTTGCGAGGTTGACCACGAGTGAACTTGATTGCATTTGCCATGAAGTTCACCAACACCTGCTTCAGTCTCGTTGGATCAAACTTTGCCCATCGGCCGGCCAATCCCAAGCGATATACGCTTTCATCGACAACACAGGACAAACGGATACTGGCGGCGAGCAACTGCGGCTCGTGCATGCGCAGGACCTCACGGATGACGGCCATTGGCTGCGCAGCGACCGGCGTGATAGCAAGTAAGCTGGCGTCCATCTTGGACAGAGTCAGGATATCATCGACGATGGTAGCCTGGTGATTGACACACAGCGTGATGGACTGTGCGGCACTGGCAAACCCGTCAAGCAGCTGAGCACGTTCCTGGCGCGTGGTCACGCTATCTGAACGCAGGGCGGCGATACCAGACGTGATCTCATCGGCGCTTTGCATGATGACACCCAGCGGGTTTCGCATCTCGTGTGACGTCATGTCGATAAAGCGATCTTGGCGGTGTTTTTCCTCGAGAGCATCTTGACGCTGGCGTGCCTGGTAGGCCTCGGCCTCTTTCTGAGCCGTGATGTCTGTGATACAGCCAAAAACAGCGGCGGTGGTTACGTTATCAGTACGCAGAGGGTAGCGTTTAGGAGCACCCAGACTTCTCGCACAGGCGGCTGCTGGACTGGCGGCGGACCGGTGGATGAAGACGTGCTTACTACTGAGTGGCGGCGAGTAGACGGCGGCGTCTTGGTTGCTGGCTTCTCGGGTGCTGGAGGCGGGTGAAGACGGAACTCGTGGGTTATGGCGTCAGACTCGGTCAGAAGTTTCTCCCAGACAGCTTGGATGCCATCACGGTCGTCGTCATGGACACTATCAAACCATATTCTGCTTGAAGAAGAGTCACTTCCATCACTGCTGTTGCTTCGCGAGAGCTGCGCCCACATCTTGTTGCAAAAGATAATTTGGCCCTTCGCATCTGCCGTGAACAGTCCGACAGGTAGGAACTCCGCCATTCGAGAGAACTTGTGCTCCCTTTCAGCCTGTACACGCTTCAAGTAAGTCACACGGCGAATGAGCTCCTCGTGGTCCTGGGCTAATTTGTGGGCTTCTTCCTGGCCCTGACGCAGAATCGCCTCGACACTCATTAGCTGTGTTGCCGAAGCATTGATCTGAGTGCAGAGGGCATGGAAGAATTGCGTATAGCCCTTGTCTAGCGGCCGGTATGGGTTGACACCTAGAATCAAGAAGCCAAGAATCGTGTGTCGTTCGATTGCTGACAGATGGACGTCTCCGTCTAGATCGGCTTTGATGCCTGCTGCCTCGCTGTCTAGTAGGACAGGGAATATGACAGCTGTATCTACTTCAGTTACGGCAAGGTTTTGAAGTAGACTTGCTGGAAGAGTATTGTCACGTGTTGACACAACAACCATTTCTTGGTGTGACATGGCCTGGCGGATATACGGAACAAACCCAGCATCAGTTGAGTCCAAGTCTGCCTTTGGCACAGCGATGGCGTGGCCGTCAGGAACGCCGAGCTTCCCTTCGAGAACAATGCGGGTAGGGTATTTGGGGGACGTAGGCTCACTACCGTCTTGACTATAGGATACGGAGCCCTTGCACTTGAGTGAGTAGGCCATGATAAATGGCAAGTCGTCCTGTGTTCCATTGAAGCCCTTGAGTAGCGATGCCCAGAAAGAGTCCATTGACGTGGCTCTCCGTGTTTCATCGATGATGTTCCGCAGTGCCCCTTCACGTCGGCGCCGAAGTGACATGACAGTTGTGTCATATACGGAAGCGTGGATACCACGTACATCGCCAAAGTTATCAATAACGGGCGCCAGGGACCACGTGAAGTACAGTTCCTCGAAGCGTCCGTGCCGCTTGACTTTGGTGAGTTCTTCAGTGCGCATAGTTCCCTGGCCCTTGTTCCAAGCATTGCGAAGAAAGGGCTCGATACGAGCATATCGCCCATTGGGAATTTTGGCAAGCTCCATACCGAGGGGTGCTGGATGTATATCACCCACCCAATCACGATATGCGGCGTTGTAGATTACGGTGTGCTGAGGACCCCACCACAGCAAGGATGCATGGGCACTGCTCATGACGAAGTTGGCCATGGTACGCAAAGTGAAAGACCAATGCTCGATTGGGCCCAAGGGCGTTTTGGCCCAGTCGACGGCCCGAACAGCGCGGATATGTTCTGGCGTGTTGCTATCGAGCGGGATACGAGTCCAGTCAAACGACTCCTTGGTCCGTCTTGGAGCTTGGTCAAAGTCGCTGGGCTTAAAGAAGGCAGAAGCAGATGTGGCCGATAGCGACAATGGGTCTGGTGATTGTATGACCGGTGTCTGACCGTAGGATGGAGTCATCGCTGCTGGGGAAACAGCAGAGTAGCGATCTGGATTCTCCGTGGCGAATCCCGTGGGCACATACTGGATAGGTGAAGTATCGACAGTTGGACTTTCGACAGACGGTGGCGAAGAGATGGTTTCTGACGGCGGTGGACTTGGAACCGACTTACTGACCGCAGAAGTAGTAGTTTCGGCGATGAGACCGGTTGGGGGATCCGGGGCCATAACATTCACTGGATTGCCACTGATGATGCGGAAGCGGCCATCAAGCAGAACAGCTGACCATACAATCCCCTTGAATAACATAGGCCGAGCACTTGCGTTTCGTGAAGTAGCCGACAAAGTGATCCCGCCCGAAATAGCTGCAGCCGAGGGAGTCTTAAGCGCCCATTTCTTGAAGCGAATGAACTCGAGATCTTGCAATCGTGGTGTACTCGAAGTACTTGGCGAAGTGTCTGAACTTTCTAGCGAGGCATGGCTTGTAGTTAGGGTAACCAAAACATCATTGGCATCCCGCAAAGCAAAGTTTGCATAGATGATCCGCAAGCCACTGCTTGCACTGATACGACTCTTGTCACGATCATTCAGATCCAGGACAAAAGCTGGCCGCGGATCGTTGTCCAATAACTCAAGGGCGCTGATTCGGCGTAGTTTGGCATTAGAGCTAGTGCTGAAAGTGCCTGAGCTGGAGGGTGCAGAAGATGAAGAAGAGGCGCAAGTGTGAGAGCGACGACGAGGGAAGCCGTCTTCGCTACGGCCAACTTCAACGGGACCTTTACAGAGCGTAGCAGTTGCTGTGAAGTGTGGTGGATTGATAGCCGATGAGGCAGACCGTGGCATGTTGGGGCGAGTGTCCGCAGACGAAGCCATGCTGAATCCATCTGTGAAATCCATCCTAGCGGGAGATGGCTCTGTATGTAGGCGCTCACTCTCGACTAATATCCGGGCGGAGTGTGGAGACTAAAGATGTGAGGCAGTCTCTCGGCTGGACACCCAGCTTCGGAATCGATGATAAGCTCTTCAGAACAGTATCGGTGAGTAGGGAGTGATGAAATGGATATACGCAAGGTGGAATGAAGACCAGACAGAAAGAGGAAGAGGATCTCTTGGGTCGAGGGGATGGGGTTTGGTGAAGGAAGGCAGATCTTCCGAGATCGAGACTTCTTCTAGCAGACTTGATGCTGTTATTGTGAGAAGAACGCAGATTGGAGAAGAGAGAAGAGAGAAGAAAAAGTAAAGTTAACTTTAAGTTTCTATGAAGGCGAAGGGTTTGCAGAGGGGGAAACAAGACGGAGATAGACTAGAACGCGGACCCTTTTGGGCCATCTCAAGTTGTTGCGATGAGTTTTTTGCCACGAGGCACATATCTCAAGACCGCCTTGGCTGTTGATCTGTCTAGGAAACTGGGATAATATGAGAAGATTCTCACGCTAGGTTAGGGATAAAAAAGGCTAAGCTGCCAAGGAGCCTCCCCCAGTTCAAGCTGACTCGACCTCTTGCTTTCTCGGGAACAAGAACGGTTCCCAAAACAGCTACTAAGCAATCGCCGGTACTTGTGCTGATTCAGCAAGAGCTGGCCGGAGCTAACAAGGGCACGGCCTTTGTCTAGCCGTGTCTTGTTAGTGCCGGGTGGGCCTAAAGTCTTGGCTGCTTGTACTCGGTGAACCTGACTTGACTGACATCCCCAATGAAAAACAGAAAAAAAAACTCGCTTTTCCTTGATAGTACTAGTCTGTACTGGATTTATCTGGATCTGAACCTGGAGAGAGGTTGTTCTCAGTTTCCCATATCGAAAGCGGAGGAGGAGAAACCACAAAGAGAAAAGAATCCATCTACATGGTTCCTCGAGATTCTCCCTATTGCTTTTTATTGAGGCTCTCTTGATCGAGATCTGCCAGGCTGTAAGGAAAGACTTTATCCCGTCTTCCACTGGTATTTCTCATGTTTTTCATCTGCCGACCAGAAGATCTGACTCCAAGGCAAAAGTCTATCTCCCTTTCCCACCCTTTCCCTTTCCTCTTGAGCTCGCTTTTTCACCTTCTGCAATGCAAAATAAGATATCGCCTTCGAATCCCTTGCATTCCAGTCGGATTTTAAGGAGAAAAAAAAAGAAGCTTGCCGCTAGACTACATAGAGGTTTATGCCGCCACTTTAATCCATCCTTCCTCTTCGATCCTCGATTTGCCATCCTCAGATAAGGTATTCATGGCCTTTCTTTTTTTCTTGCTTTAGGTCATACATCCAAGTACTAGACGTAGAAAAGGATTAAAGGCATCTAGCTCCGAAAGCAAAGCCAACCAAGCAAGAGAGTAGAGACAGGCGAGAAAAGAACATCGGTTGAAGGTTCGCATAGCTTGAGTAGCTCGCTTTGGTCTACATTCGGCAAAACATACTGTTCATAGCTATGTACAAATTTATATGTACTTTATTGCCAAGAACAGGAAGACATATCGACGTTTCTATTTCTCCCTTTATAACATGTCAGCTTCTTTTTCTTGCTTCTTGCTCCTCGCTTAAGTAGTGAACTGAACGTCGCTTTTCAAGCCCATTTTATTTCTTTCATCATCACAAGGCTTTCCGCAAATGTCCTTTTGAGACATTCTGACTACGCCTAGAGAAATCTTCTCGACTATTCCTTCAAAGATATGTGTCGAGAGTGAAGTTGATGGTTGAAGACCTGACGTTTGCAGATTCCCAAAGCATATTCGGGTTAGGGTCAACTGAAGAATTACAAACGCTGTATTGTAGCTTGAACAGCTGCTACCAGCTGTATCTGTCTGTCCGTACAGTGAGTATATTGGTGTTCACTGTATACAAATACTGTATATTCATCATTATCATACCCTAACCCTATTACTACCTGAACACCAAGATTTGTCACATCATGATAAGCCTTTTGCAATGTCGTAACTGTCTTACACCTTTTGTTCTTATTCTGACTTGTTGACCATGGTATGCATGACAAGCTCGTTGTCCTTGGGGACATAAGCAACAGAGATGATGCAGTGTGACCAAAAAGAAGGTGATACTCGGAGTATGAGAAATCACATTGTTTCCGTTTAGTGTACCACTTCCTCACCTTTGTTTCTTTTTGTTTTTGCTTGGTGTGACGAGAAAGTAGTAGGCGCCAAAGTGAAAGAAAAAACACTAATAAAAAGAAGCAGAAATCGACGTAACAGGAGTCGTATTGCATACTTAAGCATAGACTTTCTGGACTTTGCTCACGAGCTACCCTTACTAAGTGTACTGTACATACATACACATACATACGTATCTGTATGTACATAATTACGGGAAGACAAAGCCACTGAGTTGGAGCATGTAGCGGGTAAGCATGATCCGTTAGGATTACGATATCTTCAGCACCCTGCCTCGTGTACTGTACTTGGTACATTATAGTATAGTTGTATACAATCACAAATTAGTAGTAATTAGACAGATGTTCAACTATCTACTTTGGTAAGTAGAAGATGTGTGTGCGTGTTCTCGGTAAACCGAGATAGAGAGAAAGAAATGAGGTTCAGCGCTTGGCTTACATGATAAAAAAAGCAGGATAGCCTGTCTGTGGTGCCAGATCGGATTCATAATCATCCTACGCAAGCTTCCAAGTTGCCAAAAAGGCTAGAGAAGGCAGAAAGCCATGTCTATCCAGACATGACGGTCTAGAACGTGGCTTTAGAAATACCAGCTTGAAGAGCTCAAGACAAGGGAGGGAGCGAGTATAACATCCGGCCGGCCGCCCAACAAGGCCTTCATTGCCTGTGTTTTGCGGCGCAAATAAGTCGTTAAGTACGTACATGAACTAAAGGAGCGCGGACGAGAAAGACATGGCACGTTTTTTGTCCTAGTTTTGCCTAGACTCTCTTTGCTCTTATTGTTAGTATTAAGGTACTACTGCTAGTTATTCGACGTTTAGGTCACGCTGGGCGGCTGCAGAGGGTAATTACGACACTACAGGGAATTCAAGAACAGACATTAGCGTACAAAAAAGGTAGATAAAAGAAAGACGGACAATTGTCTTTTCTTGATTATTATCTTGATTATTATCGCCGTTTCTGTTCGTTTTACTGTGAAAACCGAGCCCTATAAAGAACCTAGCCAATCATGGACCGCGAATGCAGGCTATTTTAAGCGCCCAGCTGTCGTGCAAAGTGGAGCTTGATTGGCTAGCTAGGAAAAGGCAGGAGCGGCAAGAAGAGGAGTGGGTCTCTAAACTAGCCAATCAACATCTTTTATTTCTGCTGGGAAGGTGATGAAGGGAAAGAGAGAACGGGGAAGGAACGGGGATGGGCTTGTGTAGAAATTGGGCAAGAATCAAGAACAAGAAGAACGAGACATTGCTGGAGAAATGCAAAGGTTTTATGCTGTGGAAGGTGTAAAAACCCGAGGGCTCCTACATTGGAGCTATAATTCAGTTTGGCACAATTAATAGTAGAGATATGAATAATATAACTTGCTATAGTTGCATGTTTGGCCGCCCGAACTGGCTTGCGCGGGGCCTGGTTGGATGGCTACAGTTGAAGTTGTGGTTGCAGTTACAGTGGCATGAGGAATATAATACATGCTATCCGAGAAGCACAAGAAGAACAGAAAAAGGCAGAGTAGAGCAAGTAAAAACCCGGCATGGCCCCCATCTTGAAAACTTGGTTGACGAACTCGTGTTGTTCCTTCTTTTTTTTAATCTATTCTTTCTTGTTCCTGTATTATTTGTTTCTTGATGTGGGTTTGACATAATCGTCGTGGGAGTTTATTGCATATCCAGAAATCGAGAGAGAAACTCATATCTATCTTCCACTGTCTCTCTACATACGACTCTACTCGGTCTTACTGTGCCGGCGACTGGCGACTGACTACTCGAGTAGTTTCTGCGTTCTTTTGTCGAACTTTGATCCCACATTGAAAACAGGCTGATCTTTTTCCATTTTCTGTCTGTCATATAACCAACAGAAAATCACCAGGCAAATAGAAGCACTCGCCTGTAACCTTTCTTTTCCCCTCTCGCTATTCTTGTTTTTTTCAATAGTGAGCACATCAAAGAGGCCATCACCGAACTCTACAGAAACCCTCACTTCGTCTATAAACCCTGCTCACCGAACCTGACGAGCACTTAAATATACGTCTTCCGATATCTGAAGAGCAACTCATCCACCTTCCGATTGTACTCCTACTCCTATCGCAATGTCCTACAAGATTCTTCGACGGCCGTGGAAGGACCGCCGTCCTATCTACTGGCTCATGCTTGCTGAGCTGGCGGGTCTCGTCCCGATTCTAGTTCTCTTTGGCATTGCGCAGCCAAACTGGTATCGTACGCGCTTCTGGCAGATTGGCTATGAGAATGGCTGGAACTCAAATCCCAACATGATCGTGTACGCATACGCCAACTACAAATCCGTACCGAAGATTCCGTTCGTCTGGTCACAAACGTAAAGCAGCCCCGTCATGTTGAGAACTTGAGAGACAATAAAAGACTAACATCCCGTATCTAGACTGACGAACTTCAATGTCGCCATCTCCATCATCTCGCTGTTCTTCTTGCTATCTAAGCTGATTAGCTTCATCATGCGCGTGTGGTATCCGCTTATCGGCCTCCTCGCCAACTTGGGCCTGGTCGTCATATACACAGTAAGCACCTACGGTCAAATCGGTCCCGATCACGCCGATCCACGCTATAGCACAAATGTTGCTTGGTATATTGCCAAGCCATGCAGTGCTGTCTCTGCTTATGGCTCGGGAACGGTACATAAATGCAAGATGGCCAAGGGCGCCCTTGCCGTGACAGTGTATATGCTGTAAGTTATCTTTCACTAGATAGAGAGGGGAGAGAAGATACTTATGACTAACATTCGCTTTGCTTTTATAGGTTTTTGTATGTCTGCAACCTGGCTTTGGCTGCTTGGGCTATGATGCCCACCGAGGCCGATAAGGTCGATACCGACAATGAAGATTCCGACGGCCCCGAGAAGCCAGGAGCAACTGGGAAATGGGAAGCTTACGATCGCCAGTAACGGCAAACATGCCATTCACACCACGAACTCAAGCCTTCAACTCATTGGGTGGCGGCGGACAGCCAAGGATCCCAGCGGCCTATTACTAAAGTCGGTTGAAATCCATAATGAGGGAGACCGCTGGCAGAATCCTTTTTTCTCTTTTCTTTCTTTCTTCTTCTTCTATGTTTTCTCTGTTTGAAAGTGTAATCTGAGCCAGAATTTCTTTTGTCGATCTGTCTTTTTAATTGGGTTGGGCGTTATTCATTTCTTTAATGAGGGAGAAAAAACTGCCATTTATCAGACAGAATCTGATCTGGTTCAAAGCAGGACAACCTAACATAAAAAAAATCATTCATGTATACTACAATGCAATTGAAAATAAATCCCCACGTCAAGTATAAACAAGAAATCAAAAGTAACTTTTGGTGATATTTATCAAGAGAGATATGTACGAAAGATAATCAAGTGTTGACTCAAAGGGAGAATCGTCTTGTGGTAATTGCCCGGCCCGGTTCTGTACAACAACGATGTCAAGATTCGGAAAGACATCCCGAGCAGCTACTTTATTATCTACCTGCCTGTTCATATTATTTGTGCCTTGAGTTCGTGTATATTTATAGCAATAACCGACGTCGTGCCCGATTCCATTCTATCCGATTTACTTGACTGTTTTAGTAGCTGCAGCATAGCTCCAATTCTAAAGTGGGGAATCCGGCATGTAATATCTTCTCTTATCAGTCTCACAAATCGTTACATAATCTAAACAACAATCTTCACCGTCTATATCACAGATAAATCGGATTGGATTCAAAGAGCTGGTTAATCAGTCATGGCGGCCATTCTAAAGAGATCACAAACAGTTGCTGCTTTTGGCTGGCGATCTGCAGCGTTGTTAAGCTCTAGAACCGCCTTTAGAGCCCCAATTCTACGCTATGTTTCTAGTTTGGTTCCTAAGGTAAGTCCATTAAACCCTATATATATTATCTGATCAGATCTGACGTATAACTTGCACTATAGCTTCGAGACCCAACCCTTCTAAAACAGAATGTGTGCTATGTGAATGGCGAATGGATTCCCGCTGCATCTGGAACCACCTTTGAAGTCCGCGGTAAAGAAGCCTAAGAACAAGAGAGGGAGGTGAAGCTAACTCTAAATTTCATAGATCCGGCTACACGGGAACTTATCGGCACGAGCCCGGACTTTGATGTGGTTGACACCGAGAAAGCTATTTTAGCTGCCAAGGACGCCTTTGCTCTATTCCGTTATGAGACGGGACGAAACCGGGCAAAGCTGCTTCGTCGCTGGTATGACTTGGTTGTTGAGCACACCGATGATTTAACGACACTGATCACGTGGGAAAACGGCAAGCCGGCAGCTGATGCTCGTGGTGAAGTGGGATATGCAGCTAGCTTCTTTGAATGGTTTAGTGAAGAGGCACCGCGTATATATGGTCAGACGATCTCTCCATCGGTCCCGACTAACCGAGTCATGACGGTGAAGGAGCCGGTCGGCGTCTGTGGTATGATCACGCCGTAAGTCTAGAGCTCTGTGTACCTATACCGAGAAATGATGATGATACTAATGGTGATGGGATATATTACAGCTGGAACTTTCCTGCAGCTATGATTACGCGCAAGGTTGGTCCTGCTTTGGCGGCAGGCTGTTCTGTTGTGATCAAGGCTCCGGGGGAGACGCCATTCACGGCCTTGGCGATAGCTGAGCTTGCACATCGGGCTGGAGTTCCAAAGGGGGTCTTCAACGTTATCACGGCGCACGAAAACATGCGTGCCGTAGGTGAAGCTATTACAACGTCGCCGATCATCAAGAAGGTATCGTTTACCGGGTCGACGCCAGTTGGTAAGCTCTTCATGAAGCAGAGCGCCGATACACTGAAGAAGCTGTCGATGGAACTTGGCGGCAACGCGCCGTTCATCGTTTTCGATGATGCTGATCTGGATGCCGCTGTTGCTGGTGCTATAGCATCCAAGTTCCGATCGTCCGGTCAAACCTGCGTGTGCGCCAACCGGATCTTCGTACAGCGCGGTATCTACGATGACTTTGCTCAGCTCTTTGCCGCCAAGGTTCGGGAATTCAAAGTCGGTAATGGTTTCGCTAAGGGTATTACTCACGGACCACTCATTCATGAACGAGCTGTAGCTAAGGCCGAGGCGCATGTGACTGACGCCGTGAAGAAGGGCGCCACAGTGCTAGTTGGCGGCAAGCGGCTACCGGAGACCGGCGAGTTCTTTTTCGAACCGACCGTGTTGATGGGAATGACGCAAGATATGGAAATTGCGTCAGAAGAGACATTTGGGCCGGTAGCCGGGCTGTTCCCGTTCGATACTGAGGCCGAGGTCGTCAAGCTGGCCAATAATGTGCGTGTTGGTCTGGCGGGCTATTTTTACTCGCGTGATTTGGAGCGGATTTATCGCGTAGCTGAGCATCTCGAGGTTGGCATGGTCGGTGTCAATACAGGCATCATCTCAGACCCAGCATCACCGTTTGGTGGCGTCAAAGAGTCTGGCTTTGGGCGCGAGGGGTCATCAATGGGTATTGAAGAGTATCAGGTGACCAAAATGATTACATATGGCGGCTTGGGAAAACCTTTACAGGGGTCTCAGTAGATGCTTTAATCTGAATAAAGCAATGTTAGAGCTTTAATATAGTGAAGCCGGCTATCACGCTCTGTGATGCTGTCTGTGGTGTTTTTGTGGGGCAAAACTTTATTACTCAGCCTGTCACACAAGGCTTTTGACGAATATGCATTACATAATCAACCCCACGAGATTTTCCCAGCGTCACAATTCTAGGCTATGAAGGGCATCGAACTCGGTCTTTTGAGCTCGACGTGCAATTCCTTCTTAAACGGCGATTTTTACGTTTTTATGGACTGAAGAGTTAATTGCCGGTCTTCCATCGTCTTTATCTGACCTTTTACAAGGTTCTGGGTTCAATCGCTTCCTCGAAGTCGGAGCCTTCCTCGCATTGATCCCGGATCATAAACGCTATATCTCGACCTCCGATCACATATATAGTTCCGATACACCATGTCCGGAAACATTCTCCGGTCTGCCCGCGGCGGCAGCCTTGCGGGTTTTTTGCAGCAACGCCAATTGACTAACCAAGTCTCACGGAGCTTCTCGACCTCATCTGCCCTCAACAACGACGACGAACCAAGCAAAGTCTTCAGCGGCGAGATCCCCAAGAATTATGCCTCTTCCCATCCTGGCAATAGCAGCTCTTCGCCACGGATTCCTCGCTCGCGGGCTGCCGCTTCAGAACTCAACTCAATGCTCAAAAGCTCCTCAAATGCCACCACCGCGTTTGCCACCCCATCGAAGCCTCCTGTTAGCGGTGCTGCCCGCATAGTAAATGTTCGCTCACTGCCGCGTGGCCGGGGCGGTTTGCGTCTAGGAGGAGGTGCTCTTGGTACCGTTGTGCGTAATCCTGACGGCACGGTCTCAGTCCGTCGCACAACACCGGCAAATCGTGGCCAGAAGGAGGGTCAGTTCCGGTCGGCCGGTGCGAAGCGTGGTGGTAAAGATGGCAAGAAGGGAGGCGGCAAGGAACGTGGTGGCCGTGCGAAGAAGGACGGCGATAGACGCAACCAGAACCCATACGAAGCCATGGCTGAGGACATCGATTGGTATGCGCCATACACCAAGGCTGAACTGGAGGTTCTGGCCGAGAGAGTGCCTGCGGCGCCGGAGCGGAAGGCTGAGGTATTCAATCCCGTGCTGGGCATCGACGAGATCTTAGAGTACGCCCCTGCCATGGCCACTGATTCCAACATCCTTGGCAAGGCGGCGACGATACGGCAAACACTAAAGACAATTGCCGGCGGGCCGGTAGACCCAGGCCATCTAGCACATCCCAAAATGATGGCCGCTAAGTACGACTACCAGGGCGTCATGTACTTTGAAAAGCTGCAGACTAAGAAGCTGCTTGAAGAGCGGTCAGGCCTAGCCATCAAGATGGGCCCTAGTGAGCGACTCAAGGATATTCTGGTGCGCCGTACAGTCAAGGGCCAGCACGAGGCCATTCCGGCAGTAGATAAAGCACAAGTTCTACAGTTGGCACGCAACTACCATCTCAAGGAGGGTACATACACGACTTTGGCCACGGAGAAGTTCCAGGCGAAATTGAAGCAGATGCTAGATAAGGTCAAACCGGCGGCGGCAGCTGCAGCAAGACGTTGAAGAGAAGGGGGAGAAAAGAAGGAAATGAGTAAGAAGAAGCCAAGCCTTTATACACAGCTCTAGTATTTGATCAACGGAAACAGAGGTTGTTGGAGCAAATGACGGCTTAGGATACCGCTTCACTGTTGGCCCTGTATCGACTGTCATTTATATATACCTAGATAGTAGCTTCTTCTCGTTCTTCTTGGCTATTTTGGCCTGTCTTTGTTTGCTTCGCCTATTTGTATCACCACTTTTACTGTATTTTCTTTCACCATTTTGTATAATAGAAAAAAGAATACAACGCACACATTATCAGGAACAATATACCGCATCCGGAAATGATAACATGGTTGCTTTAGTTAGCCGACTATCGTACAAATACTATCATACAGAACATCATCTTGCTCCCTCTCCTGTCGAGTCTCTACGCCGATGCCTTGCGCTTTATGTCGTTAGCCGCCTGCGTTTCTGCCGCATCGACCGCCTTAATACGCTTCTGCATTTCCTTTAGCAGGTCCGCACTAACTGTCTTGGCGACATCCGGTCGAATCGTCTTATCTTTTTGCCAGGTCTGCACCAGCTTTTCCCGCTTCGTGCGCACCGCACGAATCTTCTCGCGCCACGCATGGCATAGATCTCCTAGTTTCTTGACCAGCTGATCTGTCGGCACAGCCTCGATCTTGAGAATCAAACCCAGCTCTGTATCCGGATCGGGCTGTGGCTGCTGGTTGAAATCAGGCGCGGCCTGGATGGCTGACATGATGGGCTTGAGATATTCCTTTTCGTAGGCGATGATGGCTACACTACGAGCTGTGCGTGGGATTACTTGACCGACTTCACATAGTGGGTACGAAGCGCTTTTCTTACCAGAACGTACAAGAACCGGTAGAGCGCCGAGGACGTCTGGGTTGAAAGAGCCGCCGGCGCGGAACTGCGTTAGCTGTTCGCGATAGTGCGTATCAGCGCGTGTCCATTGTGATTGGACATCTTCAAAGTTGCCCGGGTCGTCTGGGCTCGCGCTGGAATGGTCACCGCCATAGGCAGAGCTTTCTGAAGCAGACGAAGTAACAGACGCTGATGGTGAGCCCTTCTTGGTGGCTTTGGCGCCCTTGTCTTTCTTACGCAGCACTGCAGACTGGCTAAATGGGCGGTGTTGAAGAGTGTGTGAAACGGTAGATGTTGACACAATAGGTACCGTACGTGTAGAGCATCTTTACAAATATATTAGTGCCTTTCAAACATATATGACAACTTAAGGGCAATCTTTGACTGACAGTCTAGTACTCGAAGCCGTAGCAACTCTTACGAGCCGCAGCGCCGTTGTTTTTAATGAACTCATGATCAGATTGACTTTATTTTTTCTTTGCTTTTAAGAAATCAAGAGATCAATGTCGTGTAGAACAAAGATAGTGGTTGCACATGCGTGGAAGTCAGATTGTCAAGGATCTTCACATATAAAATATATGATCAAAGCAAGCTTCTCCAGCTTTCTACAAGTTTACTACAGCACCTCGCTCGCTGACTCATCTACGGCTAGAAGCCAACCGTTAAACTGGGGAGCTCTTCATGTCCCACTTTTGAGCATGGCTTTTTTTTAATTCATTTTTATTATGGTGGACATGGAATAGCTATGTAGCACCTCGGTATCCTAAGATACACAGCCCTGAACTAATACTAGTATACAATGTAAGGTGAAGGACAACTTACTTCTCAACAGTGACAGGTCACTGAGATACACAACATTTGTTATGGTTTCGTTATATGCTATTCCTGTGCATTTCAACTTCTAATCCTTTCCCGGAAACCACCTTGTCGGGAACCTGTCTCAAAACCTCCGAGCATTTTGTAGCTCCTTGTATTATAAACCCTCTTAGAACAGTATGGTTACTACCTGGCATCTACCTTCTGCAGAACTTCGTGAGTAGAGGTACCATACTTCATATAACTATGGTTGGGTTGACTTGTAATGATCCAGTCAAGAGGTCATCATTCACCTTCCTCCTACAACCCTCGGGGCGGTACCTTTGAGTAAGATTATACGACGCTGGATTGAATATTGGACAGAAATTTAAAGTCTTCCGCTTGGCTTCTGTATGTTCGGAAC